>CAKNYM010051297.1:163390-181531 GCA_932195095.1 Andricus curvator
TGGTCTGTCCAGCGCCCGGCCAGCGCCACGAAATTTTTCCACACGGGTATACATACATATTATTGAATATTAATTTGTATTATTCCAACGGCCATACCACGCTGAAAAAACCAGTTCTCGTCAGATCACTGAAGTTAAGCAGCGTTGGGCGCGGTTAGTACTTGGATGGGTGACCATTCGAGAATACTGCGTGCTGTTGGCCCGTCGTGGGTGTGGTGAGCCCACACTTGTAGTTATTTACTACAAGAAACTATCCACCTACAAACACTACCCGAATCGGGTAGTGTCACGCCTACCCTGAAAGGGAATAATTATTTAATTATTAATATTAAATATTAAAAATTAATATTAATTATTATAAAAGGGAATTCTTGTAGTATTTTTTAATTAAAAAAAAAAATTTTAATTTTTTTTTAATTTAATTTTAATTTTTTTAATTTTTGTAATGGCTTTAATTCTTGTAATGGCCTAATGGTATTGTTAAGCAAAAATAATATAAATTAAGAGATTTTCGGCGAAAAAGGTAAAAGAAGGCAACAAATGAAGCAGAAGCTTGAAAAAAAGCTAAGCGGAATAGAAAAAGAAATATTAGGAATATAGATTACATAACTTTTACTTTCCTGTGATATCTCGCAATACTTCGTTGTAAAAATAATAAATCAGATAATATATTTTCTTTGAAATGTTTAATTTACGAACTGCTATATATTCTAAATGGTCAGGATATAATTTCAGTATTGAAAAAACAACCGACCTTGATTTAAAATAAAAGATCAAATATGATGATTTAAAATTTAGTAATAAAGTTTCGAATTTTTCAAACAAAGTCCGCATTATTTCTATGCAGACACTGGTTATATATTTTCATCAAGAAGATAGTGATTTACACACTACTGGAAAGTATCCTGAGAATTTAAAAAGAAGAAACAATCCCCCTTGATCTTCCATTCATAAAATATTATTCATTCAATTAAGCTTGTATGGATATGTATTTAGAATGTAGGAAAAAAGTTTGAAATGTGTGCCTTAAGATTTGTTTTGGATTTTTGTTGTTGTTGAGAAAATGACACTTTCCGTGGAAATGCCCATACATAGTTATAAAGGGACCGGCTTACTCTAACGAGGTGTGTAGGACCGCGGCATAGTAGGCATACATAGTGCGTGAGACAGGAGAGGTTGTTGTCAATATCCAGGCTTGACTCATAGAAACGGGTTCCGCTCGCATTCCGGACGTCCAGTCTGCCAGCATAGTGGTCACTAACTAGCCAGGCTAGTGCAGGTCTTACAGCAAAACGAACTACTATAACTTCTTTTTATCATTGCTATATTACAAAAACGCTGTCAAGTCCAATTTAAATCACTGGTCAATAATAATAATTAATTATCTTTTGACTAAAGTTTTTTTTCTTAATTTTTTCATCCAACATTATTTGAATCAATTTCCTATTTCTCTGTAATAATTATTTATTTTTCTTCGTTACTTAAATTTACATAGGGGTGCCCCTCGGGGTGCCCTTTATTAATACAAAAATTTAAAGCCATATTTTCATGAACGTTTGATATTGAAATAATATTCTAGCTAGTAATAACATTATCGATCATTTTGAACATCCAAAACTTCAAGGACATGTCAATCTTCAATTTGATTTAAAATCATTGTTTCCAAAATTCAAGTATGTAAAAAATTTTGTTGTAGAAATTGTTGACGTAAGTTGTTGGCTTTAAGATTCTTCAAGATTCTTTGAAATTGTCTAAATTCTTAAGTCTATTGAAATCTTTTAAATAATTTGAAATCCCTCGAAATCCCTTGGATTTTTTTTTAATATCCTAAAGCTTTCGAAATTCCTCGTAAGCTTTTAATCAAGTCAGCTAGCCCGACAGTCAGTGGCTACAATAATTGTGGTTATTAAATATTTATTACAGATGCATGTGTCACAATAATAGGGCTACCTTTTACAATGCAATGCTGCGAGATATTTCTTGAATGGAACATTTTGAGACCGTCATTTCTTTTCATAAGTAATCATAATTATTAACCTAAGTTGTGGATCTCTAAATCCCTTAAAATCTCTTGAAATGTTGTGAAATTTCACGAAATTTTTCCAAATAAACTTTTACTTCAATTTAAACACGTTAAGGGGCCATCCATATACCACGTGGACAATTTTTCACAACTTTTTGACCCCTCCCTCCCCCCTCGTGGACAGCCGTGGAATTTTGACGAACAGCCCCCTCCCTACGCTGTCCATGTGGACATATTTGATGGAAATATAGATATTGTTGGTCTTCAAAAGCAAGGAGGCCAAAAGGAGCGATAATAAAATTATCTTTATAATTTGTGGGTTAAAAGTTTTTATGCGCATGTGTGGGATTCTTCAGAATTAAAATACACTTAAAAAATCGACAAAACTGAGGTATCGAAATTGAAATTACAGTACATTTTCAAAATTTGAAATTTGGTATTTCTTAGAATTTTTTCTTCTGTATTTCTATGCTAAAAAGGCCCACACATGCGCACAAAAAATTGTAAACCACAATTTATAAAGATAATTTCAATTAATAAGAAAATCAGAATTTAAAAAATTCGCTGTATTTTTACTTTCGATTCCTGGATCTTGTCCATTTTTTTGTAGTGTGTATTTATATGCTGAAAACCCTACATATATGTATTTAAAATGCTTCTGATCATATATGATCAGAAGCATTTTAAACCGCAAGTTACAAAGATGTTTTCATTGAATACCATAATCAGAATTTTAAACATTCTTCATGAATTTACAAAGGTGTTAAGAATTTTTTCCGAAAGAGGTTTGAATTAAATAGGAATTATATCTTATAAAATAATTAATCAAAATCCGCGAAAAATTGGAAAGACTTCTTTGACCTTCAAATATGTAACAACAAAAATTAAAACTTAAGAAAATTTTAAAACTCAGCAAAACAGAAATTGTTTAACATTATTTTCAGCGCGGGTAACCAAGCTGCATGGCTATCGATTCCAAATTAATTCTTTACTTTTTAGGATCCCAATATGCTAATTTTTCGCGTTGTAGCGATTTAGAGTCCCAGAATTTGTTATTTTCGACCCAACCTATTATGCATTTATTATCGGAAAACCTTTTTAGAGATGCATTGATGCCTGTAACATTTTTTTAGGTATTTTTTAATGAAATTTTATTTTTTGTTGGTTAAACTGTGTTGTTTTCAAGCAACATTATCACTCTTACTGTTTTATAAATCTGAGAATCTTAATTAAAATTTTTTTTTAATTGACAAGGTTTCAAACATATTTTTCGCAGATTTAGGGGAACGTGTGTCCACCTGGATTCTAGCCCAACCCTCCCGGTTTCTCATATTTTCCCATTTTGCCATACCCCCCTCCCTCCCTAAATTGTCCACGTGGTATATGGATGGCCCCTAAACATAATATGCGTATGGACTCATCCCTCATGTCTATGCGTGCGGACAGATTCAAGTTCCCTTTTAGAGTCCACCTTTTCCAGTACGCTGAATCCGTACTTTTAGCCTTGGGCCTAAGTATGAAAGAAGTATATAGTGTGAAATTGGAAATTTATAATAATGATTGGAAAAGTATATTTTTAAATATTTTGGAACATGACCATTCGTAGCTGCATTGCGAGCTTATATGAATAGAGTTCATTCTGCATGCTGAGAAAAATGTTTGGTCGGTCGATCAAAAATTGGGTTGGCTTAACCAAATTTCTGGTTGCTATAGAAGCAACAAAAGCGTTTTGTGGAGTCAACAAAATTATTTTGTTGGACCGTTTTTTTGTACTAACCAAACAGCTTGATGTGCTAAAACATATTTTTTGTTGGCACAACAAAACATTTTGCTGGTTGAACAAATCTATTTTGTGGAATTAACCATATAAAAGTAAGAGTTATGTTCATAATTCTAAATTTTAAGTCAAATCAAACTGCTCAATAAAATTATTTTGTTAACGTAACTTTATTGTTTTTCTCAGTGCGTTTGGCCTTGGTGAATTGATATCTATGTATTTCATCTGTCGAATAGACATTTTTGGGTTTGAATTATTGACTTGATGTTACAGTGACAGGTTAGCTATACAAGGTCAACGCTGCATTAGAAAACAATGTTAAATTGTTTTTTCAGAAAGTATTCATTAAGGTGGTTTTTTATGAGTTATATCTCTGTGAAAAGTGCTAAATAAGCCATTAAAACGTCTATTTTTTTAAACGATGCAACGACCCTATTGGCAAGAATCTCAACATTTAATTAACCTATACAAGCTCTTAATCATCACGTTGAACTTATACGTAATTTGAGACGCATCCGCCTGACGTCCTATAGATGGAATCTTGATCTCGTACTTTGCCAAATGAGTATCCATTTCCCGTAAGATAAACTCCATTTCAATTCACTGAGGAAAGCCCGGTTCCCAGAGCTGGACCGGAACGGCTCTAACGATTATGCATACCTGATCATCGATTACCATGCCGAGTTTCATTCAATTTTTCTCTTTCGTTTGGTTTCAGATCAATTCGCAGGATCCTGGCAGCAATGCCGACTAGGTACTCGAGTGGAGGAGAAAAGAGTAGACCGGCGTTGCAGCCGCCTTAAGAGACGAAAGACTTGTTCGGTTTGTTTCCTCTGATAGCTGATGTCCACCTACTAAGCGAACGAGAACTCGGCACGACCGCAGACAAAGATCGAAGAGGAAAGTGCAGATCGATTCAAGTTAACGGGCCAAGATCGTAGAAAGAATGACAGTCAATTGGGATTGGCGATGGTATTCCGAACACTGTCGCTTCCTTTTACACGAGAGTTGACTCGATGATCTGGATTCTGGAAGGATCGGTAATGTGATCGGACGCATTGACGATACTCGGCCGAGATGGCGGAGTTGGTGTGTAGCAACTCGTTGAGCCCGGGTACATAGATTCGGACCAATAGAACCAATTGGTGCCAAATCCGGTTTTAAAGAACGAATAGGTACCAAACCTGATGTCAAAAATTCTCTTCCTCTCTAAAAACCAAGCTTATTTATTCGGAGATCAAAGGACTGGAAACAGACGTGCAGTGACAATTATTAACGCGTTTCTTAATACTAGCCACATTATACGGGTGCCAAACTCGATACCAAAGAAAATATCGGTATCAAATTCAGTATCAAAAGAAGATTTATTCTTTGACATCAGAGATTTAGTTGACGAAGTTCTAAAATTTAGGGAACTGACTTAGATTTAGTAATAATCAGGTTCGAGTTTGTAACTCAGAGAAATCATTTCTCTGTTGATTATCGTACTTGCCTTGATGCTGAGAGTCCAAGGTTTACTTGAATATCTGTATCTACTTTTGCATTGCTTACATTTTGCCATATGACATGTGACCCGCAAAGCTTCGCCTCGAGTATTCAGCGTCGAGTAATGCTGAAGCATATCCTGACGGGGCAGCCGTCATCCGCGGGCTCCAAACATCATCATAATGACTACCAAACATCTGGTGCACTGCCTTCGTCCGGCAACTTGCACCCGCTTCACCAAGATCATCATCATTTCAGCGGACGTAACACACGCAACGGAAGTGACGTATACGATTCGGTAGTTCACCCAACTGCCCAGCGACCTACAGGACCACAGTTCCATCAGCCAACTGCAACTACTCCCTCATCAGGATACCGGCATCCCCTAAACCACTCGCAATTGAGCGTAAATAATCTTTCTCAAAGGTTAAATAATACGCAACACTCCCATACTCTCAACCTATCAACGCTCTCGACGTCGAAGCATTCCGTGAACAGTGCCAGTCCCGTTGTTGGAGGAAATAATAACAATGGTGGTGCTGTGGTCCATACATTGGTGCCCCATGGCAACCAAGAGAGGCCCAAAATCAATGGAGGATTGGACATCTCTAGGATATCGAAGCTGCCCAATCAACCTACACCGTCACCTGGACCTGTCCAAGTCCAACCTATTATGCAAGTCTCTTCGGGACCGAATCTTGTACCCTTGAATAATTCCTGGTCTACTACATTTTCCAGGAGCAAGATACAAGAGACAGGTGTCAAAGAGATGCTAACCAGTTTGGGATTATTGTGTCTCGTTTCTTTATTGTTGGCTTTGCTATCCTTGACTTTCCTACTCAAGATTTCACCTATTACTGCGGCGACAAGTACGTTGATTAGTCCCGAGGAGTATGCTATTGTTTATCAAGTTACCCTGGCACTATGCGCTTTGGCACTGTCTCTAAATTTGTGTTGTCTGCTCGTGTGTGCCATTCAATTCCTGTTCGCTGTTAAGCTCGTGAGGTCTTCATATCAAGGGCATCGGTGAGTTTCTTAATTTACATATTTCAGTAGACCTAAGCTAGAACCGAACGAGTTTACGCTTACTCCGAAAGGGATTTAGCCTACTTATATAATAATAATTAAACAAATATAACAACAACAAATGCGTCCGCGACTGATTATATATACCGGGACAGCCTCGTTTATAAAGCTCTACATGAAAATCTAACTCAAGAACAAAAAATGCCTAAAACCTATTGGGCTGTGACCGTCTTAAGACGTTAAAATAGAGGTTTTCTTTTATAAGAATAGTAATTGTTTTGTAGCTGATGGGTACAACATCAGAATAAATAGATACAATACAAAGGTATTTTCGGCTGAGGGTAGGTATGTGTGTACAATAGGGTGGTCCAAAATTACATGGCAAACATTTTTTTCATGCTAAAGGGTAATGATCCCTCCATGTGATTCCAAATCCGAAAAAAGAAATTCCATATATTTTTTTGTTTATTTTGATTTCAACAGGTGCCGGTTTTGACTTGAAGTTTCTCATGGAAATTGTTTGGAGAAAATCACTTTTTGGAGTTTTTGGAATAATTTTTCAAGATTTAGGAAAATGTTACAGGAAAGTATAGAGGCTTGTTGAGATTTATCCAACGAAGAATTTCATGTATCAAACATATGGGTTTGACACCCCTAACACACCCCACGGGTCCTTGAAAACTATCCTTAAAACCAAAAATGTCAATTCTTCATGAAATCGACCTTTTGAGCACTTTATTCACGTTTTTTTACTAAAAATGATTTCCATTGGTCTAGTGGAATATTTATAAACATTGGTTAATTAAAAAATTGGAAAATATTTGAAAATAAATTTGTGTCACTTAACGATAATAAACTGCCAGTCGGACGCATTTCTGGGAAAAAATTTGTATACAAAAATAGAATTTGTTTAAATATTCAAAAATTAATTAACCAATGTTGATAAATATTCCACTAGATCGATAGAAATAATTTTTAATAAAAAAAAACGAGAATAAAGTGCTCAAAAGGTCGATTTCATGAATAATTGACATTTTTGGTTTTAATGGTAGTTTTTAAGACACCGTATGGGTGTGGTCGGGGTGTCAAATCATTATGTCTGATACATGAAATTCTTCGTTGGATAATTCTCAACAAACCTCTATACTTTCCCGTAATATTTTCCCAAACCCTAAAAAAAATTTCCAAAACCTCACCAAAGTGATTTTTCCCCATGCAATTTACATGGGAAACTTCAAGTCAAAATCGGCACATGTTAAAATAAAAATTAAAAGAAAAATTACTGAATTTCTTTTTTTCGGATTTGGAATCAAATGGGGGGATCGTTGCCTTCTGTATAAAAAAAAGTGTTTTTGGACCACCCTGGTGTACAATCGTCGATAATATCGAATTTCTACATATAAATTCGATTCACAATATAAACTTAATATACAAATAAATAAAATAGGATATGTTTTATTCTTATGTCCGAGATAAAGGAATAAGTGAGTACTTTTTTTTTGAATTCGAGTGGTCAACCAACACTTAATTGATTAGCGTACATTATATTTCAGGATTTCAAAGAATTCCGAAGCTTAATTAGGGATTAAAGAGTTTAAAAAATTGCAAGGGATTTCAAAGAAGGTCGTACGATCGCAGGGAAATTCAAAGTTTGTAATGGATTTTACAAGATTTTAAAGGATTAGAATGAGTTTCATCAGATTTCACAGGATTTCAAGGAATTCCGAACGATTTTCACGGATTTAAAAGAATGTCAAGGAATATTTAAAGATTTCATGGGATTTCGTGGCACATTAACAGATTTTACGGGATTTTAAAGGATTTCATGAGATTTTAAAAGATTCCAACGGATTTCAAGGAAGCAAATTAAGTAAAATAAAATTTAAAAAAAGAATACAGATTCAGACTGCTATGGGATTGAAAATTAAATGTTTTTTTTTCACCAAGGATTAAAAAACGGACCTAAAGAGTTGGCTGAGAAATGTGAACACAGGAATGCATGAAATGCACTATTTACATCCTTTAACTGTTCGCCGCGTTGATGAGTTCTTTTTGTATCCAATGCTTCAATTAACTCTATCCTCCTGCTGGAGGGAATTCTCAGTCATCCATGCGTGAGCTATCTATATTCAGTATTCAAGTATGCGTGCTTCATCTACGATCCATCTTCATGTCCCGCGTAGTGTTTCTTCTCACGGGCAAAGACTGAGTGCGGAACGTAAAAAAAACGTCCTACGCGCAACATGCACAAACAAATGCATTGTTGCATACATACTACCGGATCCTGCCTGCTCTAACCCAAATAAATCTAGAAAATTTCTCTTTATGGAATTTTCATTTGGTTGGAGAGACAAATACGCAGCTATGCATTTTTTCAAAAGGAGTGGTTCGACTCTTGAAATATGGTATATATCTCCTATAAAATCCCGTGAAATCCTTAAAAATAATTGGAAATCTTTTTAAAACTTTTGAAATCTGTTGGAACCCCACGCTGTTAAGAATTTTTGTTGGAAACTTCCAAAAAATGTATTGGAAGTTTATTTCCGAAACGTAAGGTAACGTTACAATACAAAATGTGTAGTTTCCAAATGCTGGTATTGGTATGGTACCTCACATGTAGTGGAATTTTACAATGCAAGTCCAGTAGCCAGTAACACTTCAGTATCATATTGGCGGCTGGATATCACGACACCTGTTAAACCCAAAAATTCCAAAAATAAATGTAAAGCATTTCTCAGGACATTGACGGAATTCAAGGAATTCACTTAATTCAAGAATTTCACGGAATTCACAGAATTCACTGAATTCAAGGATTTGACGTAATTTAAGGAATTCACGGCATTGAAGGAATTCACGAAATTCATGGAATTCGTGCAATTCATAGAATTCACGGAATTCATAGAATTTACGGAATTCATGGAATTCATAGAATTCAAGGATTCCACGGAATTAAAGAAAATCACGAAATTAATAGAGGTTGCACGGAATTCATGGGATTCATGGAATTCACGGAATTCATGGAATTCGCGGAATTAATTAAATCGAAGGATTTCACGAAATTGATGGAATTCACGAAATTGATGGAATTCAAGGAATTCACAGAATTTACGGAATTCAAGGAATTCACGGAATTTAAGGAATCCACGGAATTCAAGGAATTTAAGGAATCCACGGAATTCATGAAATTCACGGAAATCATGGAATTCATAGAATTAAAGGAATTCAAGGATTTTACGGAATTAAAGGAAATCAAGGAATTGGCGGAATTCATAGAATTCCGTGAATTCAGTGAGTTCCATGAATTCCGTGAATTCCATGAACTCCGTATTATTATTATTATTATACCATTAAGCCATTTCCCTTTCGGGGTAGGCGTGACTTGCTCGGTTGGAAAATAGTATTGGGTATATGGGTGTATTGGTATAGAGTATGTAGGTACAAGTTAGATAGGTATATAGGTGTAAAGTAGATAAGTATATAGGTGTTAGGTATATATGTTTTAGATCATTCCACCACGCATCGCCAGACTTTCTCCCTACCACTGCCGTACCACACACTTCAATCGCACTTTTAACAATGGTATCCCGTAATAAAGTCCACGCGCCCTCTATATCTTTATTCCTTTCAAGCGGCTCCCAAATTGCCTTATCTATGCGTTCGTTTATCTTATTCTGAAAATTTATTCGCACTTCCGGTTTCTGTAAATCTTCAACCCTGATTCGCGTTTGTTTCGTTTGTTTGGTTCTCTTTCTTCTCCATCCCCGCCCTAAGTTCATTCTGGAGACTAAAAGGTAATGATCAGTATTGCATTCGGATCCCCTCATGACTCTTGTATCTATGACTAGTTCTCTTAGTCTTTCATCTGCAATAACGAAGTCAATTATACTGCGGTTATTTCCTTTGCACCAGGTGTAAGTGTGGATCATTTTATGTCGAAACCAAGTATTTGTAATAAATAGGCCCTTTTCTAAGCATAAGCTAACTAACTTTTCCCCGTTATAATTTTTTCTTGGATCCCCAAATTTACCTAGTACCCTTTCTGTATCTGTATCCTGACGTTGAACGCCGACCCATCCGTTCATATCTCCTAGCAGAATTATTCTTTCACCTTGATCGCAAGTACTTATTGTGTCATTTAAAGTGTCCCAGAAAGCGTCTTTGACTTCTCGCGGCTCACTGTCAACTGGGGCGTAGCACGCTATGATAAATAACCTTCTGATTCCTACCTTCATTCTAGCCCACAACAATCTGGGAGATACAAAATCATGATCTTTGAGATGCTGTCTTGCTTTTTCATTCATAATTAAACCGACCCCTTGACTACGATTTGATTCACTACCTACTCCTGACCATATTTCAAAACCGCCTTTCAACACCCCATTTTCTATGTTTCTACTTTCGCAATCCTTTTTCTTCGTCTCAGGTACACATAAAATATCTAGTTTCCTTGCATGCATAGTTTCTCGTAGTTCTCTTACTTTAAGGTCATTCACTCCTCTAGCATTCCAGACACCCAGTCTCCATTCATCGCCTGAAACTCGACCTTTACGTTTACCGTGTGTATGCATTTCGTCAATCCAAGTTTCAGTCCATTCCGAGGCTACTTTATTGTTTGTATTATTCATGTTTAGATTGTACACCCAACTATCACCTTTATGCGCGAAATTTGTTTTGCGAGCCGAAATCATGTCCAAGTTAAGTGATTATTCGTCGTACGGTGGATAGTCTATCTGTAACGTCAGTCCCACCAATACTTCTGTTACTGTGGGGGGAGGAGGTGAGGACAGAGAAAGGAAACCGAGAGTCTCAATTGGTTGGTGATTTATGCTGAGAAGGTTACCAGCCTTCAGCAGCGTTGTATTTGATAGGAGTTAATATGAGTCCAAAGCCGAATCCTGGCCTACCTCTAAAACAGGAGCCAATAAGTCTTTTTTTTTAATTTGAAAAAGAGTTATATATAGATATAGATGAAATTTGCTCCTGGTTGAAATATTAAAACAGTTATAATAATTGAACTGCAATATTATAAGTTTTAGGGTGAATTTAAGATGCATTTAGGAGTCTTTGAAAATGACGCGTCAATGCAATATTATAATTTTTAATCCCCGGCAATTTGCGGAAAAAATCGTAAAATATTTGAAAATCTTTGAAATTTCCTGAAGCGTTATTATTTTCTTCAAATAGGCTCTTTAGGTTTGAAAAAGAGTTATTATAGACATATATTAAATTTTCTCCTGCTTGAAATATTAAAATAGTTATATTAATTGAACTGCAATATTATAATTTTTTTTTTGGGAGAGTTTAAAAATGCATTTAGGAATCTTTGAAAATAAGGCGTGAAGGGAGACGCCATCAGTTTAATTTTCGAGGTTTCCAACACCTCAAAATATCTTCAACGATTTACCCCCCCCCCCACCCAATTCTATCATTACATGAAGAAAAATTTTACTTCAGCAGAAATTAATATAAATTGGTATAAAATGAAGAAAAACTTATCTTTTTAAAGCGGGTTGTAGGTTGCTCCACTTTCAGTCAATTTTCAGATTACACTTTAATTCCATGAATTCCGTGAATTTAATGAATTCCATAAATTCCGTGAATTCTGCGAATTCCATCAATTCCGTGAATTCCATAAATTTCGTGAATTCCTTAAATTTCATTAATTCCGTGAATTCCTTAAATTTCATTAATTCCGTGAATTCCATGAATTCCATGGATTCTATTAATTCCGCGAATTCCGTGAATTCCATGAATTTCGTGAATTTTATGAATTCCGTGAATTCCATGGATTCTTTTAATTCCGCGAATTCCATAAATTCCGTGAATTACATAAATTTCGTGATTTCCATGAATTCCGTAAATTCCATGAATTCCGCGAATTCAATGAAATCTCATGAAACCTATTAAAATCCTTTGCAATTTTTGATATTATTTTCAATCTCTTAAATTCCTTTGAAATGTTATGAAATCCTTGAAATATTTAAATCTGATATACTCTTAAAAGTCGAGTGGTTAACTCCTCGAAATTTCTTGAATATCTAATGGACCTAGGAAAGCGATAACAGACTATGTTATGTATGAAAAATAGTGCCGCGTGAGTCGAAAGGTGCAGATAAAAAAATAGAGCATGGAGTAAGAAGGGGTATTATTGACACCCGAACCACATAACGGCACCCGCCAGGGACCCAGGTGGAAAATTCAGTAGTCCGCCGGAGTTCACCACTGGCGCAGTACTGGCCCAATACTGGTAAACATTACAGATAATCGGCGATTCGCCCAGTACTGGCGAACGGTTGGCTCTACGATCGGGGCAGTACTATGCCGACATTATAAATATTTAAAAAATGAAAAAATACGGTTAAAAATATGGTTCATGTGTTATAAAATTTCGAAAAACTATAAATACAAATATCGCTAAAACAATTTTTTTTTCTGTTTTTTTTTTCAAGGAAAAAAATTCTAAGTTACACGAAAGTTTAAAACAATTTGTTATTCAAAAAATTGTCGCAGTACGCGATAAAATTTCTTAAGTTCCGTCGATACAAATTTTAAATGCTCATTAAAAATGACATTTAACGTCATTATCAAAAGTTTTTAAATGGTCTAAAATGCGAAAAAACAAAATATTAAACGAAGAACAATTGTAATCAATTTAAATTATTTATTTAAAAATTATGTTATTTATATTCCCGTTAACAGTTAATTTATTTTACGTCTATATGATGTCCCATAATAATAAAAAAAAATAATGAGAAAAAAGAGTTAAAAAAATAGTTGTTTTGAATTTTTTGAGCTGTGGCTCAAAACGTGACGACAGTACTGTGGCGACATGCAGTCGTATGATGATGAATGGATGGTCATCAAAAAAATTCAATGATTTTTTATCATTTTTAAAATTAACTCCGGCATTTTCGTACGCCAGCGGTTCGCCAGTACAGAACCAGAACTAGTATGCAGTACCGCACGCCAGTACTCCGGAGAATTACCAGCCAATACTGGCCCAGTACAGATGCCCAGTACTGGGACTCCGGCAATCTTTGTTGGGCCAGTGGTGTATTTCCACCTGGGGAATAATTGTTTTTATTAAGAAATATAATGCATGCTTTAAAATAATTGGCGCTTATGTAATTGTGCATAAATGGAAGATGAAGTCATAACCACATAACCTACGGTCATACGTAATCATATTCAATTTAAAGCTTCAAAATCTAAATAATGACCTTTATTTATACTGCCGTCCTGATGAAGAAACTGTACAACTGCATTTTTATCAAAAGTGACTTTTTTACATGGTTGGATTCGTAATGAAAAGACGAATTTAACTATGCTAATACATACATATGCAGAAATTGTAGCATATATACAGATCTACACGAATTCCAGGATTTGGGATAGTGCTGAGCCCTGAGATCCTGATAAAAAACACATCTGCGCAGATGTGTTTTGCTCATGAGGATCCTCGGTCATCACCCGGATTCGAGGGTAACTTTGAGCCACCGATCCTTCTTTTCAATAGCACATCTGCATTTTTTATTTGTCAAGCAAAAATAATTCTAGTTGATTAATAATATAAGTATTATTAATTATCTGAAATAATTATAGAACAGTTAATTGTAATTTAATAATAAATTAATAATTACATCATAATTTTATTTTTTTATTAATTTTTGGAAAATTTGTAGTTGTTAAGTTTCTCCAGCAGGAAACTCGGAGGTTCTTGAAGGCTGCTTCCTGTATTCAGCAGCACATCTGCGCAGATGTGTTTATTAGTAAGCATTCTCTGCGATTTTGTGCATTGATATCTAGCATATCTACAGTTTTGCATATATCGATAATTAGATTTCGCCTTTTTTTTTGTTTCAATGAATAGAGCATGTCCGATTGATAGTCCAGACGCCAACCCCATTTCCGTCGGATCGACGAGGTCCATTCGATTTTTTTTATTCTTATGTAAAATGATCTCCAGAATCTAAAACTGTGTATCAGAACTCTGGCAAATGTGCCGTTCTCGAGATATTCGCAACTAATTATTTTTTTATAAACGTTACATTAAACATTTGAAATTCGAAATTTTTGAAATTTTTGTTTCTTTTCTTGTTAGATGAGCTCATGAGAAACAATAGTTGTTCTAGCATTTTTTTGCTCCGATGAATATTTATTGCACAAAGTCAATTAACGTGTAAAATAAGTGACAACAAATACTTTTATCAATAACCAAACAAGTATTTTATGAATGAAAAAAAGTAACACTATTTTGAAAGTATCAACTGAAATACACATTTTTGTAATGAGCACTATTCCTCTAAAGTTAATAATTTGCAAGATAACAGAGCTTCTGTTATAAATCATTTTATCGCGTTACAACAAATAGTCATTTTTCATTGAGCGAATTAGTGTTGGAGAAAAAATTCCTGCAGGAAACTGTACTTTGCTACTTGATTAATGCAAGTATATCTGAAATGATCAATAAATTGTTTATGCAAATTGGGATCATTATTTAATTTGTTCACTTTGAATTGATGTAACTCTTTCTGAAAAAGACATAAAGGTGTCAAAATTAGTATACTTATTCTTTGAAGTAGTACTAAAATGATGGTAGGAGCAAAAATTTCAAAATTTAAATATATGGACCTGTACAATTGTTTAAATTTTGAGCGCCCATCTCTGCTTCTGCGTTTGATAGAAAGACGGGGAAAAATCTAAAAAATTTAGGAAATTACTACGAATTCAGTCATACCAATTAATTTATTGTTCTTTTATTCGTTGAAGAGATATTAAAATCTATTTTTTGGGGAGTAATTACAATAGACCTATTAGTGATGCAGTAAACTTGGCAGCAGGCGGTCAGCGCGCACATGGCAGGCGCGCTGGAGATCCAAAGGCGTAGAGACGGTGCAAGGGTTATGCGTATACAGCTTCAGCCTACCCCTAACCTTTGCACCGTATCGACGCCCTTGAGTATCAGTTTCAGGTCTATTGTCGTCCTTTTCAAAAAAATAGATATTAATAACTCTTCAACGAATAAAAGAACAAAAATTTTACTGGTATGACTGCATTCGTAGTAA
The DNA here is from genome assembly GCA_932195095.1 of Andricus curvator. Taxonomy (NCBI): domain Eukaryota; kingdom Metazoa; phylum Arthropoda; class Insecta; order Hymenoptera; family Cynipidae; genus Andricus; species Andricus curvator. Next base: position 178,767 of record CAKNYM010051297.1, read on the forward strand.
TTTCCTAAAATTTTCAGATTTTTACCCGCCTTTCTATCACACGCAAAAGCAGTGATAGTCGCTCAAAATTTAAACAATTGTGCAGGTCCATATATTTAAATTTCGCAATTTTGGACCACATCATCATTTTAGTACAACTTCAAAGAATAAGTACACTAATTTTGACACCTTTATTACTTTTTCCGAGAGAGTTACATCAATTCAAAGCGAGAAAATTAAACAATCATCCCAATTTGCGTAAAATTAAACAATTTATTGATAATTTCAGATATACTTGTATTTATCAAGTAGGTAAGTATAGTTTCTTGCAGGAATTTTTTCTCCAACACTAATTCGCTTAATGAAAAGGCTGTGGCTAGTCGTCCCGAAAAATTGGGGGAGTTGGAAAAGGGGATGGGCTAGTCGTCCCGAATTTTCGGGACGACTAGCCAAGCTTATGAAAAATACTTCACTACTCATCCCGAATTTCGGGACGACGAGACACTCCGTAAGAAAAAAAGTCTTGTTTTGATAGTGTACATTTCTTATTTTCTGTGATTTTAGACACCCCGCAACTTTTTTGATATATGTCAAAAACAAAATTTTCTGATCGAACTTAGAAGTTTTTACATTCTCATTCTAATGAGAAGGTATTGGTTTTATGTAAAATTTGACATAGTCGGTTTTCATCAAATCTCCACGTTTTGAGACCTCCTGAGTCTCCTGAGTTTGTAGCCACGATAACTTTCGAAAAAATTATCAGATTTGATTGAGCTTTGGCACACTTTTTTATGGCCTACAAACAAAGAACAAGTTCGTTAACCAGCTATTTTGGATGAAAATTCAAAAAGTGAGCACATTTTGAAAATTTGTGAGACCACTTTTTTTGAAGATTTGAAAATTCTATGTTCGGTTATTAGTAGTACGAAAAATGACGAACAAAATATCCTAATGACTTTTCGTGATAAAAAAAAATTACTGGAGTTATAGCATTTTCAAAATTCCAAAAAACAAACGAAAATGAACATTTTAGGCCGAAAAACGCACGATATGAAAAAAAGTCAGGAGGAGAAAAACGTTGCTTGTTGAACACCCTATAATATTTTCATAACAGTTTTTTGAATTTTTTGAAAAATAAAAAATTCAAATTTTGATCGCACAAAAAAATAATGAAAAATAAAAAATTCCATTTTGCTGTCAAACTATGCAAGATACGAGAAAAGATCATTCCACCAAAATTGTGCACCTAAAAAAGATCTACAAATTTCTAATGATTCACTTTTTGATATGACGCGTAGTTTTTGTTTTATTCGTAAAAAACAGAATTGAAACTAGAAAAATCAAATTTGTAGACGAATAACACGAGCTACGAAAAAAATGACATAAACAAAATTTGTTTATCCAAGGAAGAGGTACAAATATGTTGTGAATCATGTTTCGATAGGATGCGTAGTTTTTGTTTTATTCGCGAAAATAACATTGACAGTAAAAAAATGTTTTTTTAAAAACAATGCAATGTACGAAAACAGATAAATGAACAAAAATTGTGCATTCAAAAAAGGTTTACAAACTTGTAATCAATTTTTGTTGTAAGAATATATTCAAAATGAAAAAAATTAACTTTTTTGAAAAACGGCACAAGCTAAAATAAAATTTTAACTAATAAAATTTGTCGCCTAAATTATATAATTATTTTTCATTTGAAATCAAATACAAATTTAGTAATTTGTATATGAAGAACATATAACACGAAGCACAAAGTGCGCGCTCAGTGTATTTACCAAATCGCACGCCGTAAGTGCGCTCAAACTTTTTTGTTTCTATCATACGGTGCACAGAACCGAGCGTGGAACGCAAGGTTCAAATGATTTTCAAATCAAATATCGAGCGAGAAGCGCGAGTCTCTGGATGAGAATGTGTTCCTTAAGATCGATAGAACCTTGAGTAAATAAAGTTCGTTTTCACTCTAAAATAAAAACAAATTTAACAATCACTTAATATGTAGAGGTTTTGATAATTTTATAAGATTTGCAAACAAAATTTTTCTTTTCGTCGAAGTCGAACACGAAGTTCAGAAATCTAGAGGAGCCGAGCGTAAAGCGCGATGTAAATACGCCCGAGCGCGTAGCGCGAGGTGAATATATAATCGAGCGCGAAGCACGAGATAAATATATGATCATTTTAGACACCCTGTAACTTTTTTGAAATATGTCAAAAAAATTGGATGATCAAACTTAAGATTTTTTTTGTTCTGGGCTCGCTTATCAGCGCCAAACCTGGACCAGACCAGACTATCAAGATGATAAGAAAAAAAGCCTTGTTTTGATAGCGTGAATTTCTTATTTTCTATGATTTTAGACACTCTGTAACATTTTCGAAATATGTCAAAAAAAATGGCTGATCAAACTTAAGATTTTTTTGTTCTTGGCTCGCTGATCAGCGCCAGGTCTAGGCCAGACAGACCGTACTTACAATTGTTGATCTTAGCTAGCTGTTCAGCGCCAAACCTTGACCAGACCAGACTGTCAAGGTGATAAGAAAAAAAGTCTTGTTTTGATAGTGTAAATTTCTTATTTTCTATCATTTTAGACACCCCGTAACTTTTTTGATATATGTTAAAAGCAAAATTTGCTGATCGAACTTAGAACTTTTTTTGTTCAGTGCTCGGTGATTAGCGGCAAACCTGGACCAGACCAGACTGTGAAGGTGATAAGAAAATAAAGTCTTGTTTTGATATTGTGAATTTGTTATTTTCTATCATTTTAGACACCCTGTAACTTTTTTGA
>CAKNYM010051297.1:194474-225267 GCA_932195095.1 Andricus curvator
TTTTTTACTGAAAATGTAACTATTCAATATTTGGTTGAAAAATTATCTTTTTTAGTTGAAAATGTTGACTTTTTTGGTAGAAATTAATCTTCTGGATTGAAAATTAATCTTTTTGTTTGAAATTTAATGACTCTAGTTAAAGACTCATCATTTTAGTTGAAAATGCATGTTTTTAGTTTCAAATTCAACTATTCCAGTTGAAAATTCATCACTTTGTTTGAAAATGTTTTTTTTTCTACCGTGAAATGCAACTATTCCAATTGAAAATTATATCCTTTCAGTTGAAAATTCATCTCTTTGGTTAAACGTTAATTTTTAACTGAAAATTTAAATATTCAATTCTTGGTTTAAAATTTATCTTTTTAATTGAAAATTCATGTATTTTCTTGAAAATTCGTCTTCTTTAGTAAAAATTAATCTTCTTGATTGAAAAATCATCTTTTTGGTCGAAAAATGAACTATTCCAGTTAAAGTATGATCATTTCAGTTCAAAGTTCATGTATTTTTTTTTAAATCGTCTTTGTGGTAGAAAATTCATCTTCTTGGTTGAAAAATTAAGTATTCCTGCTAAATATTCATAATTTTAGTTGAAAACTCATGTTTTTGCTTGAAAATAAAACTGATTGGTTGGAAGTTAAATTAAATTTGTTTTAAAAATAAATCTGTTTTTTTTTTGTTGGAAAATTAATTTGTTTGACTGAAAATTTAACTGTTCCATTTTTGGTTGAAAACTGATATTTTTTAGTTCAAAATTCAGCTATTTGTTTGAAATTTGATCTTTTTGGTTGAAAATTCAACTATTTGGTTAAAAAATCATCTATCTTTTTGAAAATCCAAATTTTTACTTGAAAAGTTACGAATTTTAAATTTTAAATTTAATTTCGTATAATGCTTACATTAATTTTACCAAAATATACCCTGAATTTTAAGTATAAGTAGATAAAATAAAAATTTGTTTGAATTATTATTCAAATTAATATAAGTAATATTAATTAATATTAATATTAATTGAATTCCTAGAAACTGAAAAAAAACATTATTTATAATAAACTCGCGAAATTGTATACATATCCCGAGTAGATTTTTTTAAAATGTGTGAAATATTTGAATGGCTCCATGCTATGCAAAATTATACCTGGAAAAAACTTGAGATACCTGGAAAAAACCTGGAATTGTCAGGGAATTTTTCTCCAGGATTTGAGTAGACACCCTGTCTAAGGACAATGCAAGAGAGTAACAGGTTGATTGATAAGGACAGGAAAGCAATTCATCGTAAGCATAAGATTTTCAAACCTGACGGGAAACAAGCTAATCAGGAAGCCTGGAAGTCACAATTCTCTCCACTGAAGAATCTAACGTGCATTACTCAGAAGTCTGGAGAAGAAGTGGAACCGCTTGTGAGGGAGCAAGAAGTACAAGCAGAAGAAGAATTTAGCCAAGATGGCAATTCTCTATCTGTGATAACCAAAAAAAATGATGCTGATGATAATGATAATGATGATGAGGATGATGATGATGCTGAAAGTGACCTTTCCTCTGAATATGAAATAGAAGAAAAAACAGAAGCCGAAATGTTAGATCCAAATAAACTTGTAGATAGATTGCGCTTTCTTTTACAAGCTCTAGTAGCTGGAAACACCAATAATGTACATGAAATTATTTCCATTGTTAATGAATTGCGTGAGCTTGGTATTATTGAATAATATTTATTTTTAGCAACTAGTTAAATGTGATTAAATTAACATTCACAATTACTAGTTGAACATTTCCTGTAGTTAACAATTTTGAGTTTTTTTTCTTACTATTCAATATTATATATATAATTATAGTTTTTCATGTTTTATTATTATTATAATGAAATACGTTGAATAAATGAATCTAATTTGAAATTTATGTGTGTTTTTCTTTATTATCTCACCTGAATTCATTGTAGTTTTTAGGATACCAGCTTATAAAACATCTATAACAGAAGATTAGTGCATATATAATCATTGAATCTAATATTTTCAGTCCCTACTTGTCTTAACTACATCATTATCATACCCACCTCCTCCTCTGCCCTCCTCCTCTGCCCTCCTCCTCAATTCCGTCCCCTCCTTCCACGCTTTAATAGTTTATTCAATTCTGGATAATTTAAGATTCAACAGGAGAAACGTGGTTACAACTATGAGAAAAGCAGCGTACCCTATAGTGGTGCACTCTAACATAATCTTTATTAACCCAAGACCCATTGTTAATGAAACTAAGTTTTCGTTTAATAAGTTGACATAGATGAATCAACAGTATGTTCATGATTCTGTTTACCTGAAATCCTTATCTGTTTAACTGAATTTATTTAACCACAATTAAATGCTGGTTCTAAGAAAATAATAATTTACATTTTTTATATAAAAGCAGATTTTAATATCATTGATTTTTACATAAAGTCAATATTATATGAGAATAGTCATTTATCAAGCTCAGCACAGAGGGCAGCACCGAGAGTGGCGATACATCTAGTATGCAGGAACAAGGCATTACCTACAGTTTCCTTAGTGTTCTTTTTTTCTTGTTATTTGGAAGGCGATGTGCTCCTTTATTTTACATTCAAATGCCACATATACACACAAATTTTTCAAGAAGAAAGTGTAGGAAGGTCAACACAGCTTTTCAACTCTCTAACAGACAATTTTGAGTATATAATCATTGAATCTAATATTTTCAGTACCTACTTGACTTAATTGTAATATTTATAGTATCCTCCTCCTCCTCCTCCTCCTCCTCCTCCTCCTCCTCCTCACTCTCTATTCTTTATCGTATCCTCATCCTGCTCATCCTTCTCGTCCTCTATTCTTCCACATACATTTTAATAGTTTATTTAACTTATGTACCATTAAGCCATTTCCCTTTCAGGGTAGGCGTGACACTACCCGATTCGGGTAGTGTTTCTAGGTGGTTTCTTGTAGTAAATAACTACAAGTGTAGGCTCACCACACCCACGATGTGCCAACAGCACTCAGTTTTCTCGAATGGTCACCCATCCAAGTACTAACCGCGCCCAACGCTGCTTAACTTCAGTGATCTGACGAGAACTGGTTTTTTCAGCGTGGTATGGCTGATTATACTTGATTTAGGATAAATCAAGATTCAACAGGGAAATCGTGATTACAACTACAAGAAAAAGCAGCATATCCTGTGGTGGCACACTCTATGATAATCTTTGCTAACCTCAGGTTCCCGTTTTAGTGAAACAAAGTTTCGTCTACTAAGTTGGAACAGTTGAATCAACTGTATATCCATTATTCTTTTAACCAGAAATCCTTGTCACTTTAAATGGATTTATTTGATATACGTAATCAATACTTCATTCAGCATTTTTAGTATTATTTAATTAAATTTCTATATCACTAAATGTTGATTTAAGAGTTCTAGAAAGTAGGTGTTCATGTTATCACTAGATCATTTGTATTATTTTTTAATGTTTGATTCGCAGTATTCTTGCATTAGATTTAAATGTTGCTGAATTTATTTCATCATTCGTGGTACTTTATTTCAATGTTTCAAGTAAGTAAATTGAATCTTTTTAGCAGATTACTCTATTATGCGAAAGATGATTTCAACGTTTCTCACAGTTCATTATAATATTTATGTAGCTGATTTTATAAATTCTAACAAGAGCATTCGAATTATATGTTTTTTTTCATCCCAAAATAGTTTAATCAATATTATTAAAAAATTATTACGTGGCTACCAGGTATTAATTGCTAATAGATTATGTGACATCTGAGTTATATCGATTTAAGATTCTAAATCTCTCACTGTGATCCACTGGATGTAATAAGGTCTCTTAAGAATCTGTTGGTATTTTTCAAGATTCATGCAAAATTTGTATATGGTTTGATTCATTTGCAGAGGCATGCTGTGAGATTTATGATTATTTTTTTGAGTCGTTCAATCACAAAGCCGTCTGAAATCTTGCAAATGTTACAAAATTATTTTTTTTTTGCAATACATAGCTCTCTCTCTCTCTTTCTCTCTCTCCAGCTTACACATACACACATGCTTCATACCTTGCTCTCACTTTATTGGGAGTTGATTTTTTAGAATATAAAAATTAATTTAGTCTATAGCTTATAAGTAAATTACATCACACGGTTCTCTCTTGCACATACTTCACTCATATTATTATTTATCCTTTCTTTTCTTCATCATAAGAAGGTGTTTCGTGGACTTTCTTGAAACAGCTTCTTCTTTATTTAAAACCCATTGACGTTTATGCTTAAACCTATGAGATGATGTCATAAATGTTAGTTTGAATAGAAAAACTTCATTTCTGTTGTAATAAACATTCACCTAACTCCTCCAAATTGTCATATCAGCGCTTGTTCCAGCACTTATTTGGATTCTTCCTTCCTTGGTTGGATTTATACTTTTTCTATGGTATATTCTTCATTTTTATTGTTACATATGATATAATAAGAGTAAAATATTTTTAAAAAATGAGTTGCTTCTCCTTTTTCTTTCGTAGAAAGCCATATATGCATTTGTATTCATAAATCAGAATTCTCCACTATACATATACGTATTACCATCTCTGCTATTAATCTTCCTTTCATATCCTGAACATTTTCAAATGTGAATATTATTTCATTGATCATACAATTTTCACTGAAAAGCCATTATCGAACAAACCACTATTCTTTTAATAAATACTTTAATTCAAATGTCTTTCAGTAGTGTCAATTGAGCAAGCTCTTCCAATAAACCGAACACACATTGAATAATTATGCATTATTATATATCCTCAGATTATTATTATTATCAAACTACATGTAGAATGTTTTTTGAAACTTTTTCTAGAAAAGCTGCTTAGACAAATTTGGCACTTACAATTGCGCAATATTATTTTGTGAACAGCTGTGGAATGGTCTTGATGTCGGTAAAGTAGAGATGCACCTTCCTTTTGGAAAAGTGACTCAGTAACCCTCTTGTAAAAAAGTGGCTCAGTATCCCTCTTGTATTAGTGGTCCAATATCTTGCACCTAAATACATAGATTTGGCACAGTAGCCCTTTCGCGAAAAAGTGGTTCTGTCTCCCTGGTTCAGTACCTCTCTTGTATCAATGTTGATAAGGTAGGAATTCAGGATGATGTTATCAAAATATTTCAGAAACTTAGCACGGACATGAACCACTTTAACTGTAAAATGTTCTCTAATAATATATCTTAAAGTTCCAGAAGTCTTTCTAGACTGCAGAATGTTTTTTTCACGAATTATTTGCACACTAAATAAAGACAGGAATTTTTAGTTGAATATGTTATCTATAAGGAAGCAATAAATCATCCTTGTTTTTTATTCTCACTGTTAAAAAAATCTGGTCGAAATTTAATATACATGTGAGTAAAGTCATTTGCACATACCGTACATTAATTTTAATATACCATCATGTTGTAAAATTAATATACATGTATATTAAAGTCGGTAAAACCGAGTCTGTGAAAACAACAAGTTCTTTGATTCCTTCAGATCCTGTCAAATATTAAAAAATAAAGGAATAACCTTGAATTCGTCGACTTAATTCCTACTTACAATTAAAGTGCAACGTACGGGTGGAATTCTTTCTAAAATTCGCTGTGAATGTTAGAATTTTAACGTGAGTACAGGTGCTTGGAGGTTAGGTTTCTCAATTATTTGTTTAATTGAACTTTTCTCCTAAAAACCAGTGTAATTTATATTTATCTAGGAGAAAATATTATGTTTGATTATTTATAATTGAAAATTGCTGCCAAAATTGTTTTTAATTTGTGTAAAGTGCAAATATCTGACTTTCCTGATAAATGATCAATATGCGGTATATGAAATTTAATAAAATAGTCTCTTAATAGCGATTTGGTATACCTAGATTTTAGATTTAATATACAAATGTATATAAAATGTATATTAAAATTGCAAACATTTTTAACAGTGCTCATAACCATATGACTCAGTAGAAAATGAAAGGACAAAGCAAAATGTAACCCTGAAAGTATTTACACGAAATGTTTAATTGAGATCAGAAATAACCTTGAAGCTGTTTACATGAATTCGGTTCTTATAATTGCGCAATATTATTCTTTGATGTCATCAGGACCCTCTTAGAATATATATCCAGAGTCTGTCTTGTAAAAGTGGCCCAAAAGTGAGATCCAAAGTCCGTCTTTTAATGCGTATCCAGACTCCATTTTACTTTTTAGTTCAGAACCCAGCTTTATCCATCTACTAATACAGTAGCTTTAGTGGATGATTGAAAATTTCGAAATATTTGATTATATTTATTTTGTATTTAGCTTGTTTTTTTATACATTTATTTTAAATTTTCAACGTGTAATAGGCAAAACTGGTCTTTCCAAATATGTGAGTAAGCCTGGAATAAAATGCATTCTGTATTATCTCTCTTTCGAGCCCCGAAATTGTTTGCAGTATCTTATTTAATGTAAAACGTCGAGAGGTTGACGGACCTAGCATATGGCAAAAGAATGATTATCAAACGTTGTGGGTTGACTATGGAATCAAACTTTTATGAGCAGTAAAAACAAGTGATCTCTAGAGAACGAAAACAGGGACTAATGAAATTAATGTAGACTTAGACGGTCAGTGCATCAAATGTTTTCTAAAATCAAAACGCTTAAACACATCTGAACATTATCTAGAGTCCTCGCTCGCTACTCGACACTAGAATAAAGCAATAAGAATCCCGAGCATATGACCTTACTCTAAGAAATGCTTTATTCCTTTAGATACTCTTTTACCTATATTATTCGATTGGCTTGAAATATTTTTTAATTTAAAATTTTTTTTATCTTCCTCTTTATCCTTGAGTTCTAGAAGATTCTACATTATAATCAACACGTTGGGATATAATTTTTTACAACGCAAAATGTAATATGTCATTGAAAATAACTTTGAACTTGTTTACGAAAAATGGCTCAGTATAGTTTGATGATGTCATCAGGAATATTCTAGAAACTAAGCACATAGCTCTTTTTATACACGCTTACCCCCTCTACCATTTTTCTGGAGACTTTTGCACAATGTTGCCAGATATTGCATCATATGATGCAACAATGTTCTGGAAGATTCTACATTATAATCGACACGTTTGGAATATAATTTTTTTGCAACGCAAAATGTAATGTGTCATTAGAATTACCTTCAACTTGTTTACGAAAATTCTTTCCAGAAATTTCGTAGTATAAGTTGATGACGTTATTAAGAATATTCTAGAAACTAAGCACTACAGCTGTAGAATATCGGTAAGGTAGGTTTTTATGGTTTCTGATAGTAAATATATCTACCTCTTTTATTTCAAAGTTCTAAAAACGATTCAACATTGTAGAAAAAAATTTGACCGCAGAATTACATTATTTAGCTGGAAAGCAATAAATCATTCTTGATTTCTATAGACGATATTATACATTAGCTTTAGTGGATGATTGCAAAAATTTCCAAATATTCTATTATATTAATTTAGCTTATTTTTCTTATAAATTTAAAACTTTAACGTGTAATAGGCAAAACTGGCCTTTCGAAATAAGAGATGAAAAAGATGCTGAAAAACGAGCATATGTGTAAATAAAAAAGGTATGTGACCTCATTTCAAGTGTCGTTAAGGAGCGATAAGTGTTGAACAGTGCACTCTTAATATAAATAAGTTAAAGCACGTGTGAAAAAGCCTGGAATAAAATGCACGCTGTATTATCTCTCTCTTGAGTCTCGAAATTGTTTGCAGTATCTTATTTCATGTAACACATCGAGAGGTTGACTGGACCTAGCATATGGCAAAAGAATGCATATCAAACTGTGCGGGTCGACTAAGAAAGCGAACTTTTGCGAGCAGTAAAAAGAACTGATCTCTAGAGAACGAAAGCAGAGTCTAATGAAATGTGTGCAGCTTGAGACTGCCGATGCATAAATGCTGCTTTTGAAATCAAAACTCTAAAACAAGTCTGGACGTTATCTCTCTAGTCCTCGCTCGCTACTCGATACCAGAATAAAGCGATAAGGATCCCGAACATATGACCTACCATAAGGAATCCTTCAGACACTTTTTTACCTATATTATTATTCAATTGACTCAAAATATTTTGTTATTTCTAATTTTTTTATCTTCCTTTTTATCCTTGAGTTCTAGAACGTTCTACATTATAATCGACACGTTTGGAATATAATTTTTTGCAACGCAAAATGTGATGCGTCATTGAAAATAACCTTGAACTTGTTTACTAAAAAATGCTTTTCAGAAATTGCGCAGTATAATTTGATGCAGTCATCAAGAATGTTCTCTAACAGTAATATATCTACCTCTTTGAGTTCTAGAAGGTTCTAGACTGCAGAAGAATGTTTCTCACGAATTATTTGCACACTAAATAAAGGTAGGAATTTTTAGTTGAATATATTATCTATAAGGAAGCAATAAATCAAAATTTATAGACAAAACAGGATGTCATGCATAGCCCTCGGTATCAAATTTCATCTATACACCTGCACCTTTTGGCGCATTAAATAAATATGTTATCTCTAAGGAAGCAATAAATCATCCTTGTTTTTCTTGCAATAACTATATGACGCAGTAGAAATTGCCAGGACAAAGCAAAATGTAACCTTGAAAGTATTTACGCGAAAAATGCTTGAGATAAGAAATAACCTTGAACCTGTTGTTACATGAAATTCAGCTGGCACAATTGCGCAATATTATCTGTGACGTCATCAGGGACCCATCGAGAATGTTCTAGAAGCTTAGCACGGACATGAACCACTACAGGTTAGAAGCTTCTCGATGTCGGTAAGGTAGGAATCTTGAGTTAGAACGCAGCCTACTTATCTACTAACCGCAAAAGAGGCCTGCAAAGAAAACAACTGTTGAAACTATCGCCAAAAAATCGAACAGAAAGACACATAATATTACCATATAATATTACTTAACTTAAAAAACTGGCACTAAAGCGTTGCACAAAGATCCTCGGTGTGAGCGCACTAGGGCAAATCGCGCGCCACCCGCCCTATCACGGCGTCTTGTTTACGTCTAGTTCTATTACTCAAAGACGAATTAATTTGCCACTCTGAAAACTGAGGGTCTTATAGGAAAAAATCTCAGCTTTCTTTTAAAACTATTTGGAAGAAAAAAAAGTGCCCAAATTGGAAAAAAGTCAAATTTATTTTTGATTTTCAAAAATTCGGGTCGAATTTTGACTTTTTAAAAAAATCGTTATTGCCACCAGAAAGTCTGTGAAAAAATCTATCGGAAATATTCAAAGTGAAATTTTGTTTGAGGCAATAGGACAAAAGTTACAAACGTTTGAAAGTAAGGCTTTGCTTAAAAAAAAAAAAAAATTGTACCCCCTCCACTTTGATAAATAATTATCAAAATGAATTAATTTTTGATGTGAGGAGTACTATCTAATAGGACTACAGTTGAGCCAATTTTTAGCCCGATCGGACAACTTTCATTTTCGAGGTGGGTACACTTCAGAAATTATGCCCCATATGTATTTAAACTCAGATAAGACAAATATTTGGGGTAAAATGTTTTGCATATCCGGAAAATCATATAGTTGACCTTTACAAAGCTAAGTTCTTGACAGTCCGTCAATAAATAAGTACTTTTTTGAGTTTGGCGATACCCTGTATTGCCTAAGTATAATCCGGCGGTAATCTAATTTATAGACTTTAAAGGCTTCTCTTTATTTGATTTGGATTAAGGATGTAGTTATATAAAGCAGTATTATTATCTTGTACTAAATGTATTAAATTGCCATTGATTGCGACTTTATTAAGATAATATTGAACATTGCGATAATACTTATATTTATGTGAAAGTGAGAAGCATTTTACAATATTAGATGCAACACAGATATTTTAAAATGGTCCGTATAAGATATCCGACGCATCTTGGTCTCTTGAAAATTATGCCCTCAATCGGGATTCCCGATTCGAAATTTTAGCCCTCTTTTAGACCTCTAAAGTGTAGAACTTAATAGGACTTAGGAGGGCTTGTAGAGGTCTTAATTTGTATTAGATTAAGCCCTCTTTTAGTCCTCCAAAGTGGCACAAAAGTCCATTTTCCCCACTTTCAGGGCTAAAAGAAGGCCTAATTTAATAAAAATTTAGCCCTCTATAGGTCCTCCTAAGTCCTCTGTTTAGGCATTACTGTAGCTCTCGAAATCCTCTAGACGCAAAGTGACGTCACATGACCATTTACCCCAGGACAAACACATGTACACCAAAAGTATACGGATATATTTTATAATCTGATTATATTTTAATTAAAAACAATATTATTTCTTTACAACAATTTTTAGAATAAACTTTATTACTCATAGATTAGATTGATCACTTTCGACATTCTTTTTATCAGTTCACTAATTGTTGCAATTGGTTTTAATGGGTGTCAATTACAAATTGTTGTAAAAAAGCAATGCTGTTCTTCATGGAAATATAATCAGACTATAAAATTAGACCTATACTTTTGGTGTCCGCCTGTTTGTCCATTAGTAAATGGTCATCTTCTCGAGTGGCGTTACTTCTCACCTTAAAAGATTTCGAGCTCTGTACCCGAAATTCTATTCTAGATTATTATTTTCTAGGAAACATAAGAGCAATCAAAACAACAGTTTTTGTCATTATAAATTATATTATTATGAACCAAAAAATTTGAAGTGTACAACTGCACAAAGTACAATATGAGTGTAAAGTATACTTTAAACCTCGCAAATGAAATTTGAATGAATAAATGCTTATCATACAATTTTCGTTGTAAAGAAAATTGCAAAATTCTGTAAAAAATGAATCAGATTTTGTTTAAAGCACACTTGTTCATGTGCTTTTTGAATTCTGGCTTGTCAAAGGTGCCATAATTTATTAAATAAAAAATGAGTTAGGTTGGAATTTTTAGATAATTTTAAAGAAGGACTTTTTTATTATTCCCATTAAAAAAACTCTTCAGAACCTACATCATTGAACATTACTGTGATTCACAATGATTAACAATCTCAAAACGAATTTCTGGCAGAATATATCAGGGTGTCTAGCGGACCGGGAAACCGGGAAAACCCGACGAATTTCATTGGACCGTGAAAAAACCGGGAAAACCCCGGGAATTTTGTTTAGGACCGGGAATTTTTTGTATTTGATCGAAAAATCCACTTTTTTCTACTTTATCTTCTTTTTATTCCATTTGCACTTTATCTACAGTCGCAAGGTCCCTTCCTATGCTTATTCTAAGTACCGATTTATGTAATTTTTTACATTCTCATCCTAAAGAGAAGGTATTGGTTTTATGTAAAATCTGACTTAGTCGGTTTTCATCAAATCTCCACGTTTTGAGATCCACTAAGTCAGAAAAGACAATTTTTACGAAGGTGTCTGTCTGTAGTCTGTAATCTGTAGTCTGTCTGTATTCTGTAGTCTGTCTGCAGTCTGGAGGCACGATAACTTTCGAAAAAATCATCAGATTGGATTGAGCTTTGGCACACTTTTTTAAGACCAAAAAGAAAAAGACAAGCTCGTTAGCCAGCTATTTTGGATCAAAATTCAAAAAGTTAGAGCATTTTCAAAAATTTTGAGACCATTTTTTTAAGAGTTCAAAATTCTATGTACCTACAAGATTATCATAAAAACTTGTTGTGTTTTCTTAAAAAATCGAAATTTCAAATTTTGACCGCACAAAAAATAATGAAAAATCAACAATAATTCGATTTTGCGGTCAAACTATGCAAGATACAAAAAAAGGTGAATCAACAAAAATTGTGAAAAATGACATTACCAAATAAACAAAAGATCAAATTTTTTACATTCTCATTCTTATGAGAAGGTATTGGTTTTATGTGAAATTTAACTTAGTCGTTTTTCATTGAATCTCCACGTTTTGAGACCCTCTGAGTCAGAAACGATATTTAAGAAGCTGTCTGTCTGTAGTCTGTATGTAGTGTGTTAGTAGTGTGTTACAGTCTGTAGGCACGATAACTTTCAAAAAAATGATCGGATTGGATTGAGCTTTGGCACACTTTTTTAAGACCTAAGAGAAAAGGACAAGTTATTTAGCCAGCTATTTTGGATAACAATTAAAAAGTTATAGCATTTTCAAAATTTTTAAGACCATTTTTTTCAAGATTTGAAAATTCTATGTACGGCTATTCGTAGTACTCGGAAATTCGAACAATTTATCCTCACGGAAAACGACACAAGCCACGAAAAAAATAAATAGACAAAAGCTGTTCACCCAAAAAAGAGCTACAAATTTGTTATTAATCATTTCTTGATAAGACGCGTAGTTTTTGTTTAATCGTGAAAAATAAAATTACAAATAAACAAATTAAAATTTTTGACAAAAAGACACAAGGTAAAATAAAATGTTTGATAACAAAATTCTTTTAAAATTAGATCTAAAAACTTGCTTTTAAACTTTTTTTCTCACGAGACTCGTGATGAGAATGTGTTCGTTAAAGCCGAAGGAGCTTTAACAATAGCTATTTGTGATACAAGTGCGCAAAATAGGCGATTGCCAACGAGTGTAAATTCGTCAGCATGAGCCGGAGGCTCGAAGCACGAGTCGGAGGTTAGCGCACGAGTGAAGCGAGTGCGAAAACGAGGACGAGTGCGAAGAGCGGAAGGCGAATGCTGAAATCACACGAGTCAGCAATTGCCTGTGCGCACGTGTATCACACGCTATTTTTTGCAACAACCTTCCGAGAAAGTTGTACTAAGAGAAAGACAAAGGAAGAATATTTACAGGCGGGGGCCCCCCCCCCCCCCCAAGCGCTGAAACCCTCAGCGTGACGAAAACAAATTCTAAAAATACAAAATTTTAATTAAATTTAATCGAAATATATGAAAATAACTAATTCCAAATTATGTTAAAATTTAACTATTTGGTAGAAAATTAACTTTGCATTGAAAAATCATATTATGTTCATGAAACGCTGTCCACTTCATAAATCTATCGTACGTTTCTTTCTATTTAGTTTTGGACTTTTCGGGTAGCAAATTTTCAGTAGCACTTGCAGCCGCTTCTATAATATCTGGTGGAGTACACTCTTCACCAGTCTGATTCGAATCTTTATTTAAGTTCATCTTTTCTTGACAATGAGAATGAAAATTTCACTTGCACTCTAAACACGTCGACTTCAACATCGCACCTGTCATCAGCTGTTCGCTTGGATACTGAGCGCTGCTGTTGCTACGTTGCCCCCCGAATTGTCGCGATGCGGAAAGTTGCTTATCTACAAAGTGCGCATGCGCGTATATTCCGCTGATGTGGAAAGTACATGAGCATCGAACTGCGCATGCGCCAATATTATTCCCGCATTGTTATCCGGAATTAGTCACTTTGCATATAAGTTAGCTACATGGAACGGAGTACTTTCGAGGTGGGTGTTGCAAAAAAGAGAATTCACAATTATTAAATTTCAGTTTTTGATGGTTTGACCTATAATTTCAAAAGTCCTATGCAAAAATGTGGTGGACGTACAATGATCGAGCGCGAGATCCAACAGGTGCGCGCCTCAGGCGCGCTCAAACTTGGGAGCCACAAAAAAGACATATAAAACTTGGTCGGGGAAAAATATTTGACCGGGAAAAAACCGGGAATTTCAAATTGCCTGATCACTAGACACCCTGTATATATTTAAAAGTTTGTCATAAGGACAACTGCAGGATTTCGCCGGGAGCGGGTGCTAATCTGAAAAATTGCACCCACTCCCAGCGAAATCGCGGTAAAACTTCAGCTGTAACCACGTCTCACGACCGTGAGATAGGTGTTTACAGTCTGCGATGAACTCAATACGATGATCCGGCAAAAGTCTCGTGCACTCTGAGGACACGGAGTGATCCAAGGACGACCGCCTTCTGAATTTTCCCCGCAAGTGTCTCAGCATTTTGTTGACACGCAGGGATGCTTTTTAGGCTATTAACCAGTGAAACCTTGGCACCTGCAAGAGCGCCGATGATCAAGACGATTAGCTTAACAGAATATTCCGGGTATAACCGTCGCAACTCCCTTATAAGGTCTTTATACCTCTCTTTCTTTTCTTTCTCCTTGGCTGTGACGTTTTTGTCAGCTGGTGCCGAAAATTCGATAACGAACATGGTTCGTTTCTCGAAGTCAAGGAGAACTATGTCAGGCCTCGAGTGCGCAACAGAAACAATTGTCGAGAATATGAAGTTCCAGTATATGCGGCACTTCTCATTTTCGACAATTGACTCTATTTCTCTAGGAGCGTTTAGCGGAGGGGTATTTGGGCTAGTGCCATAAGAGTGACAGAGATGGTAATAAAGCACTCTTAGTGCTGCATTGTGCCTTTGGATGTAGGTCGTTCCCGCATAAGTTGGACAACTAGATAGTATGTGTCCTAGATGCTCGGGGTGTGCATGACACGCTCTGCAGCTATCATCGGGAATGTCTTGGCTCAAAATGTGGCGACGGTATGCTAGAGTGGAAATGACACCATCTTGACATGCTAAAATGAAGCCCTCCGTGCCCGACTTCAATCCGGGTGATCTAAGGAAAGCAAACGTTAGCTCATGCGACATCGACTGATCTTCCACATTTCTGTCGAAGATTCCGTGCATCCTCTTGTCGAGAAGCTGTTCGTGGAAGTTTTTCTCCTGTGCTTTCTTAATCCGGGCCTTCAGGGGTGAATATATATATATATATATATATATATTAGGGCGTATCGAAAAAAATAAAGTTGTTTGTGCGAAGTTCTAATAGCAATGAAAACTTTCTTTTGGGAGTCAGAAACACTCCCCTAAAGTTTCATAAAAAAAAAATTCCTTCTGTCTCCGCATCGTAGATATAGCTAAAAATCACAAAAAACGAAGCACTTCTTCAAATTTGAACAGCAACAAATTTTTTCTTGAGATTTAAATTATCGATAAAAATAGTTCAAAGCAAGTCAATTTATACCTGTATAGCGATAATTCCATTAAAATATGTTTTTCCTTCTCTAATTGACTTTGAAGCTTAAAAAAATCGAAATAAGTCGACTTTTTCGCTATTTTCTTAGATTCATGGTAAATTTCTCGACTATTTGACCATATAATGTGTGATATACGTTAATCAGAATATATTTGCAATATATTGCAACAATAATATATAAAGAATGTTGACATTAAAATAATTTTCATTGACTTTGAATTACCGCAACTGTAAGAAAATAGCGAAAAAGTCGATTTTTTAGATATTTTGGAATTTCAAGGTCACTTAGGTAGGGTAAAAAATATTTGAATCATTTTTTGCTATATAAGTACAAATCCACTTGCTTCGAACTATTTTTTCTGATAATTTATATACCAAAAAATAATTTTATTGTCAAATAAAGAGCAATATATCACTTTTAAATATTTTCTTGTAATTCAAGGTCAATGAAAATTATTTTAATGTCAACATTCCTTATATATTATTGTTGCAACCTATTGCAAATACATTCTGATTAACGTATATCACACATTATATGGTCAAATAGTCGAGAAATTTACCATGAATCTAAGAAAATAGCGAAAAAGTCGACTTTTTTCGATTTTTTTAAACTTCAAAGTCAATTAGGGAGGGTAAAAAATATTTTAATGGAATTATCGCTATACAGGTATAAATCGACTTGCTTTGAACTATTTTTATCGATAATTTAAATCTCAAACAAAATTTTTTGCTGTTCAAATTTTAAGAAGTGCTTCGTTTTTTGTGATTTTTAACTATATCTACGATGCGGAGACAGAAGGAATTTTTTTTTTTATGAAACTTTAGGGGAGTGTTTCTGACTCCCTAAAGAAAGTTTTCATTGCTATTAGAACTTCGCGCAAACAACTTTATTGTTTTCGATACGCCCTAATATATATATAATTTTTTCTAACAAAAATGTGAAAACACTCAAATCTGCAGCAGGTACATTTTCCGAAAAATACTACAAAATTATATTTTCATGTTATGGTTCGAATACTCAAAATTGGGCTAATAAATAATTTGCTGTAAGTGTTTCCCCATAAAAAACAAAACAGAAGATATTAACGAATTTCAAAGGACCCCGCACCAAATGTACAGAAAAAAGCCTTATGATAAAAAATTCTAAAAAAAAATGTTTCTTGTATTTTCGAACCTGCAAACTAAAAATTCAAAAGAAAAATGTCAGAAAAATGGACAGTTTTTAGACAAACACTTGTCCAAAGTTTCGATTTTTACATGTATTTTAATGGAAAAATGCTTATTTTAGCAAAATGTTTTTTTTTCCTCAAAAACGCTATGATAGATTTGACTAAAACTTTTATATTTTGACGATCAGACGTACCGAATCAAAAGATTCATACCCACGAACTAGAAAGATTAACGATTCTTTGGGTATACAGCATGTTTTTGGGGGTGTTTTTGTACCCTAAACATCCAAGTAACATATGTAAATCATAATTTCTTAGTAACTAAAATCAATAGAGATTTTTATTCAACTGCTACAGTATGAAACGACTTTTCAATAAGTGGAGTAAGCGTACATAGCAAGAATATGTTTTAACCTAATTTTAGGGGATGTTATACCATCCCTTAAACAATGAGTCTGAAGTTCCTAACGCATTAATCAATAACGAAAAAAATTTTTATTTTTAAATGCATGAGAGCTGCTATTTTATGACAGAAAAAAGTTGCGTACAACCCTAAAAACTTCTTAAAGCACTTTCAACCCCTCATCAGATATAAAACTCACCCAGATACCCCTAAATATTTTTAAAATTCAACAAAACCAACCTAATTCAAAAATCCGCCCAGTTTTTGCTGATAATAATTTCAATTGATGCCAAAGGGGCACACATAAAGTCTCAACCCTTGAGCACATGTTGAACTCACCCCAGCCACCCCCGAATATTTTAAAAGTTCAATAAAATCACCATAATTTCAAAGTACACAGGATTTTTCTGAAAATGTTTTCAGTTGATGCCAAAGGAGCAAAAAAATGTTTCAAAACCTCAGCACACATAGAACTCACCCCAGTCACCCCTAAATATTTGTAAAATTCAATATAATCACCCTAATTTCAATTAAAATTATCATCAGCAAAAACTGGGCGTATTTTTGAATAAGGTTGGTTTTGTTGAATTTTAAAAATATTTAGACTTGGATGAGTTCCACATGTACTGAGGTGTTGAGACTTTTTGTGTGAACCGTTCGCATCAATTGCATAAATTATTATCAAAATTTTGGCTCATTTCAGAATTTGGGGGTTTATATTGAATTTTAAAAATATTTATGGGTGACTGGGGTGAGTTCTACATGTGCTGAGGGGTTGCGACATTTTTTGCCCCTTTGGCATCAACTGAAAACATTGTCAGAAAAAACCTGGCGTACTTTGGGATTAGCGTGATTTTATTGACCTTTTAAAATATTAGGGGGTGGTTGGGGTGATTTCTACATGCGCTGAGGTGTTCAGACTTTACGTTTCCCCTTTGGCATCAACTGAAAACATTTTCAGAAAAATCCTGGTGTACTTTGAAATTAGGGTGATTGTATTGAATTTTAAAAATATTTAGGGGTAACTGGGGTGAGTTCTATATGTACTGAGGGATTGAGACACTTTTTTGTCAGTTTGGCATCAACTGAAAACATTATCAGAAAAACCTGGCCTATTTTTGAATTTGGGTGATTTTATTGAACTTTAAAATATTCGAGGGTGGCTGGGGTGAGTTCTACATGTGCTGAAGGGTTGACACTTTATGTGTGGCCCTTTGGCATTAATTGAAATTATTATCAGCAAAAACTGGGCGGATTTTTGAATTAGGTTGGTTTTGTTGAATGTAAAAAATATTTAGGGGTAGCTTGGGTGAGATTTATATCTGATGAGGTGTTGAAAGTGCTTTAAGAAGTTTTTAGGGTTGTACGCGACTATTTTCCGTCATAAAATAGCAGCTTTCATGGATTTAAAAATAAAATTATGTTTCTATATTGATTAATGCGTTAGGAACTTCAGACTCATTGTTTAAGAGATGGTAAAACATCCCCTAAAATGAGGTCAAAACATATTCTTGCTATGTACGCTTACTTCACTTATTGAAAAGTCGTTTCATACTGTAGCAGTTGAATAAAAATCTCTATTGATTTTAGTTACTAAGAAATGAGGATTTAATGGTATACTACTTACTACTTGGATGTTTAGGGTACAAAAACACCCCCAAAAACATGCTGTATACCCGAAGAATCGTTCATCTTTCTAGTTCGTGGGTATGAATCTTTTGATTCGGTCCGCCTGATCGTCAAAATATAAAAGTTTTAGTCAAATCTATCATAGCGTTTTTGAGAAAAAAAAACATTTTGCTAAAATAAGCATTTTTCCATTAAAATACATGTAAAAATCGAAACTTTGGACAAGTGTTTGTCTAAAAACTGTCCATTTTTCTGACATTTTTATTTCGAATTTTTAGTTTGCAGGTTCGAAAATACAAGAAAAAATTTTTTTTAGAATTTTTTATCATAAGGCTTTTTTCTGTACATTTGGTGCGGGGTCCTTTGTATTGACTTTTTTCGAATTTCAGAGAAACCAACTTTATATAGCTCTGCCTGATATACCATAACTGTTTTTATTATGCATATTAACAAATTAAGTAAATAAACTTATTATAATAAATATGTAATATTTAAAGCTAAAGTAGGGCCAAAATTTCGACTCGGGTATTATCTATTTCTATTTTATGGCCACTCTCGACATAATGATGTCCAGAATTTTTCTTCGACAATATCCGCAAGGTCCTCGTTTCGAGTCTTGCGTCCCTTGGGGAGATATTTCTTTGGTTTCCTTTATCATTCACTACCGGCTGCCCTTACGCTGCTAGTCAGACTTCGCGATCTGACTAATTTCACTGAATGATATAACTCACAATATTTATAGATTTTATAGATATAACACAATATTTAATTTGAATAAAATTTAACCGAATTTAAAAAAAGTAATTTTTGTTTAAAAAATTTTTACTCAAAGAAAAATGGTATTTTTTTATTTTTTGTTTCCAACGCCTGCAAGGCAAATGTCCCAATAATCGTGAAGGAGCTAATAATCGCGAAATTGGTTTTAATTTGAATATATTGTAGAAAAATAGGTTAAAAGTAACATCCCAGGGGCACACAAGTTGTATAGACGTCTTTTGGCCGAGGTCTTGAGGACGTCCTGAGGACCTTTAAAAAACATGAAAAGATCCAAAGGATGACTTAAAGACGTCAAATCACATAACATAGAGGTACATTCCGAGGACGTCTTTAGAATGTCCCGGTGTCCACTGAGATTTAATGATAAAACTAATATATTTTTAGAATTTTATAGTATTAACTGCAATTTCCATTATTGTAAATTAGATATAAAAAGCAAGAAAATTAGCGTCACGATTACTGAGACGTTTACCTTACATACTACAAATTTAAATAATTTTCGTAAACGTAGGACACATTTTTTAAATCCGAAAATTCAAAATCTGTAACTGTAAATCTGTAAGTCAATGATTTCAAACAATTAAAAATATTAGACTAATCAAGAATATTTCGCAATATGGTAGAAAATTCTATAAAACATTCGAGAACATTATATAGAAGATTATCTAAAATAGTAAAGAAATGCAAATTTTAGATCATTTCATAATATTTTAGGACAGTCATGCATTTATTTTAAATAAAGTATATTCTAGGCAAAATCTACGGATATACTATTACATCCTCACATATTTCATATTTTAGGTCATAAAAAAATGAATCCTGTAAACAACAATGGGCACAAAATACTTCGTCTTTGCACAACATTCATTTTCATTCATATTTGACTTATTCTTGTAGTGAATCGTTATGGAGATATGAGATGGTGACCTATTCTCCAATCTCCATGCTTGTCGGACTCATCTGTTTTTTCTAGGATTATTTTCAACGTAATGTTATAAAAATATCTTTCTTATGTGTACCAGTATAGCTCAATAATAAACCTTACCCGGTTGAAGAGGACGGTTTTGTGCATAAGTAGTTTAATTTTGGATTCTCAAAGTTGGATTTTGGCGCAGTAAAAAATAAAAATGTGAGATTGCGCGAAGTATTCTCCATTAGACACAAGCTCAAATAATAATTTTCAAAACTGAATTCTTCGCGAATTAATACCGCTAGAGGGTCTCAAATTTGCACAGAAAACGCATTATATCAGGCTGATATATTTTGTAATTCTACAACATATCAAAATGGGATGAGACAATTAAATTAAAACCCATTTCCAATAAAAAAGTGCGGGTTTCTTTGTGGGCCTACCGGGTTGTTTAACTATATGCCGAACTATTATACAAAATCTAAAATTTTATATGAAAATGTTATTTTCCGAGATCGTTGTAGTTTTTCATAAAAAATGTTTCCATCAGAGAATTGCCAAGACATCCCTGTGGCACACAAATTGGAAGACGTCTTTACGACATCGTTACCACAATGTGTATGCCCGTGTCTTTAAGATGTCTTTGAGACCTCTCACGATATCGTAAAGACACTAACATAGATATTGTCGTAACGATCTCGTCAAATATCACAAAGAAGTCTTTAAATTTGTGTGCCCAATGGGATTCTTCTTTAGGAGCTGCCAAAGTATTTCGTCTGCTTCATATCGATGTCGATCTGTTATAACTTGCGTCCTTTATAAGTTTATATGTACGTCTTTCCTTGAAAACCGTATTTGCACACGTCCTTCGACTTTTCAAGTGGTACTCGGCATTCCTCAATTTCGGGTGTGGCTTATGAGAAAAGCCTGCATGGATTCTCTCCACTGGATATACCTAACCAGCCTGTATCATATTAAATCTCACAAAGTGCTTTCGAGCTACAAAATTTTAACGATCGAGTATAGAACCGGCAGGCATTTGACTAATAGGTATGTCAACTGTATTCAACTACATTCATATAGTAGAAGACACGTCCCTTTTCTCAAGCATCACTGACAAATTGGCCGGGATGAACGCACTCTCCTTGTTCTTCCCTTTTTACTATTTAAATGCAGTTGAGGAGCGCGGCGAGCTTGACGAGTAATGCGAGTACACAATGTCCACTTTCACTGGGAGGACGAACAGGGGAATTTAAAAGTGTACTTTTGCGGCTTGCGACATTGGGCATTGGCCTTCGCATGACTTAATATTAGTTAAGATGAAAAGTAAATACATGATTAATTACGAATGGGAAATAATATTTTAATTAAGACGAGATATTTCAACGTGTCTATTATAAGGTGGTCCAAAAAAGGCTTTATTTTCTTTTACATGGCACCCATACAAATCATCCTGTTTAGTGTCAAAATGACCCAAAAGTGGTTTGGCAGAGTTAAAAAAAAAGATAAAACCAAAAAATTCTAAAAATGCCTCCTAGAACTCTAAAATATTACGTACTGTCGACTATTACGGAATTTTCCGTAAGTCTACACGGAGAAAAATGAAAATTTCGGTCGAATGATATGCCATGAGATGTCGTAGTTTCATTCGTTTAATTAAAGAAAACATTACTATTGAAATTTTATATTTTACCCAGTTATAAAATTCAATCTTAATTCGAAGCTTTGTGCTCATTTACAGAAAATAGAAGTATCGTTTTTATGAATAAAAGTAAACGGAACTATTTTTGAATTGAGTTTGAAGATAGAAACCTATTTAAGGAATGATCGCTGGAATTGAAATTACACAATATTAAAGCTTATTATCATGTGCAACTATGGTGGAAATGATCAATGAATGCGTCACAGTAGGTACTGGAAAAGGCATTGTAGACTCTGTAGAATTCAAAGTGCCAGGTTGCGATCATTCCCAAACGTCTAGTAGTTAGTTCCATACGGTCAGAAGTCAAGAGTCAGCCGATGTACTAGCTCCCGTAAATCGTGGAATGTCGATCATCGCGCGATGCCGCTTCGCGGCGCTTCAAATGCCCGCTTTGTTACAAGTTTGTTCCTGTCAATTCACCATTTTCTCCTTGGTCACATGTGATTTTTTTTCTTTTTTCTTCTCTTAAAATATTAATAGCTTATTTAGCTACATCGATTTTTCAAACAACTGGAAAAAATCGAGGAAAAAATAGTTTCACCAATTACTTAGTTTGTTTTATTGACTATGCCAACAAATAAAACCAGTCAAATAAAATTACCAATATAGCAGTTGCCCCTTATGAAAAAGTTTTATAGGAAATATGGTATACGTATATTAGGGTGTCCGTTATTTTGGTGATGTCGGTAGTTTTTCTCCCCCCCCCCCCCCCCCTTAAAATTGTCAGCATAATTGAAAAAAAATTTGTGCAAAATGTAAGAAACATCGGTTCATATTAACACGTGCCCCCGAGCTGTTGAAATTTTAAATGGAAAATACACGTATTTTTCAGCCCACTTTACTCGAATATTCATAACTTTTCTTGAAATAGACATAAATGAATGAAACTTGGCTGAGTTTTATGACATAATACAAAGAACGAAACCTAATTTTTTCAGAATTTTTGGAATATATTATCATTAAGTTTGAGCTCTCCACAGTACACATTTTGCGTTTTTTCTACTGGGAGCCTTGTAAATTCTTATTTTTTTGCCAAATACATGTTCACGAATTTTGGGTTGTGTTAATTGTTGCGAGAGATTCATGAATTCACGTTGGACCTATGTATGTTTATAAAAATTGTGTGTATGGCCCAAATATTAATCAGACGTTGGGAAAGGTGAGACGACCATACAAAAATCGTCGACAATCACGACGTAGACCTAATTATGCGGAAATTTTTTCCGACTTATTATAATTTTTATGATTTATTATTATTATCAATAAATAATTATTTATCTATTAAAAAAATAGTATTATTATTAATTTTTCCGGCAATTTTTAGTATATTATTACAATTCATAATGTGCATTGCTATTGAAACAAACGTATTTTTATTTTTTTCATATCTTGCATAGTTTGCCCGCAAAATAGAATTTTTTATTTTTCATAATATTTTTCACCATTACAACGAAAATATACTTCTTATCAAAAAAATTGTCTTCAGAAAATTTGTTGAATGGAATTTTTTATTTATTCAAAAGCTTATTCGATGGTTAAAACTAGAACCGTTGGTAAAAAATGGCTGACGACAGGCACCGAAGTAAAATATATTTTTTCTCAATCAGTAAATCCGAAAGCGTCGAGATTTAAATCAAATTGGCGAAACTAAATTTTCACATAAAACCAATACCTTCTCATTGAGATGAGAATGTAAAAATTGACAGACACGAAAATATAAAAACTATGAAAATAAGAATTTTTTAAAGCACATTTTTCTAACGCTGTAGTTGAAGGCTTTCATCAATCGACACCAAATTATTTATACCTTCTGAGGGTCCTCATACACTAATTTTCTATATAGTTTCAATTTCGATTTCCATAATTTTTTTTGTTACCTACCCTAATATTTATAAGAGTGGACCAACTAATTTTTTTCAGTTCTTTGAAAAAACAATACAGTTTATAAATGAGATATTTATTTTTAAACTGAAAAAGTATACATTTCAAAGTATATTTTTACAACACTATCATGAAAATGGCGTGTTTTCGTACTTATGATCTGTGTGTAATGTGTCGCATTTCGAACGATGCGAATAAAGAACGTACGAAATGAGGAATGCTTACGAAAAGGCCTCTTTTCGTAAGCATTCCACATTTTCACAATAAGTGAAAGGAAGATAGTTAGATAAAGACGGAAATAGGTCGATGTTTTCAGCGACAACTGTAGCGCGCTCGTCTCGCGACATACCGTGCAGAAATATATACGCTATAAAAACTAATCAGTACTTAAAATATTAAATTTTGTCTTTTCAAACTGATAACATTTTTTTATGAGTAAACTATACACTTTTATTAGTAATTTGTAATAAAAAAGTAATTTTTCATTTATCTAATTTAAATTTTCCCGCAACTTTGACTTGAGCAACTATAGCGCACCTAGCGGCGGAAAGGCTACCGGCTTTTATAACCTTATTTCTGAATGCTGTCACGCGTTTGTTGGTTGGTTTTTTTCCAGACGGGGGGCTTCGCCCCCCGAACCCCCACCAGGGCTGCACCCTGGACCGCCCCCCCCGCAACTTCGATCAGGTAGCGTTTTTTTCACACTTTTCATGATCTTGTTGTAAAAAGTTTCGTGCATGTCTCGTGGGAGGCCCTTTTCTTGACTCGTGCAGTGTTTTTAGACTCGTCTTCGGTTCGGGCACCTTCGGTGCCCTCACCTACGACTCGTCCTAAAAACACTGCACTTGTCACGAAAAGGCCATCGCCTACCACTTGTAATGCAATATACTATTTCGTTATGTCAAATAAAACTGTATCAGTAGGCCCGGTCGGGCCTCGCCGCCAAATAAGGCGATCCGGTCGGGAGTACTTATATGAAAATATCGCGTTAACATAATAATTTTTTGCAAACGGGTAATGAAAGATAAATAATTAAGGATTCCGTTGATATGAATATGTTAATGACTCATGTAGCTTATATGGTTGTTTTGTTGTTATGAAAGTTCGTGTTTCGTGCGAGTTGTCGAAAAAACTTCACCAGTTCAAGATTCGTGTTTTCCTTCACCCCACGGTTTAGAAAGAGCTGTGGTGACTTCTCTGTGCCTTACTCCTGGGGAATTTTAGGTGCGGGGACGGAGATACGTTATATTACGGGCAACCAAGGTTCTTCATAACTTTGATCCCGTTCATTGTGTTGGTTGTGTCACCATCAAAGATGTTTGGCTGTGTTCCCATGTGAATGCTTCTATCTTGCCTTATTGGCTACGCTTTACGCGAAGCCTCCAATACAGTAACTGTTGTGTTTTCACTATCATCTATTCGTTTGCTCTAAGTTTTATTCATCGCATTCGTACCATAATGATTGTATTTTTTAATTACTATAATCACTATAAGTGAACTGGGCTTCCGTTTCCGGTACTGATCGTGGGAGAACTCTTTTGTGTCAAGTGTTGGTTTTTTGGCTTTGGTGAAGGGAATAAGCGTGTGTAGATGCAGAAAGGGCAGTGAGTGCGGAGATCAGGTGTAAAGGAACAAGGGTGAGTGAAGGCAAATGTGTAAAGGGTGAAAGTAAGTTGTGTGAAGTGGAAATTGTAGCGTGCGAAGTTTTTAAGGTTAGGAGCAGTAAAAATACTTGCTACGCAAGGGGGGCAAGAGGTGGGTGAGTAAAGAGCGGGAAACGTCGCGGATCACTGGGTAAGGTAGGATGCCGATGGTACGAAGTCCACAAACGTGCGCCAGAGGGCGACAGTCACTGGACGATCACACAGAACAACAGGCAGCCGAAATAAGAGGTGACGATGTTGAGAGCGCGGTTAGTGGGGAGAAGGGGGAAGATGACAGTAGCGGTGAGGAGACGTTAGAGACGCCGACCAGGGAGGGGACGGCAGAAGAAAGGGAATCAGGCACGGGCCATAAACGCGGGAAACCCTCAAACTTACAGCGCCTCAAGAAGCTAGGCAGCGCGGGCTCGAATAGGAGTTTGGACGAATAGCGAAAAAAGGTGAGCGCGACCAGCAGTGAAGGGGAAGAAAAAAGAAAAGAACAGGAAGGGGACGATGAATTAGAAAAGGACAAGGAAAACTAGAAAGTTAGGACTAAACGAAAAACACCAGAAAGAGATAAAGGGGATGGAAGGATGTTTGACAAACTGGAAGCTCTCATAAAAGGGTTTAGAGAGGAAACAAGGAAGAGATTGGATGACATGAATAGGGATATGACTAGGCAGGGGAATGATGTAAGGGGGGAAGTGAGAAAAGTAAGAGAAAAGTGGGAAGTGTGGGATAAAATCTAGAAAGAGGAGAAAGGCAAGGTATGGGGTAAACTAGAGATCATAGAGAATAGGAACAAAGAGGATGCGGAAATAGTACAAGGGAGTGATAACTTGTAAAATGAGAATAAAAGATTGAATAAAAGACTGAGTGAGATTGAAAGAAGATTGGAAGTGGAAGAAAGGGCGAAGAGGAAAAATAATATAGTAGTTAAGGGATTGAAAGTGGAGAGTGAAACAGGGGAAGCGGAATGTTTCCAGTGAAAGTAGGGAGTGGGGAGGTGAAAAGAAAATTGTGAAAGAAAAAAAATTAATGAGAAGAAGAAGAGAAAGAATTGAAGAGGATTTGACATGGAGGGAGAGGAAAAAGAGATGGCAACTAGAGCAGAGGGCATGGGTAGAGAGGAAAAAGGGGCGCATAGTATGAATAGGGAGAGACAGATTATGGATAAATGGGGAGGAATATTTCTTGGACGAAGAATTAGAAGAAATAAGAAAAAGGGAAGAAGAGTTGAGAAAGGTAGAAAAAAGGAAGAGGCAAAAGAGTTTAGAGATCAAACAGAGGGGTTTCCAAACGGCAAGGCAGAAGAAAAGTGAGGAGGATGGGTGAGGGAAGGGCAAAGAAAAACGTGAAAATAGCTTTCTGGAATGTGTCAGGCTTGAAGGACAAGAATGAAGGATTTTGGTGGGAGTTGGAAAAGTGGGATGTGATTATGATGAGTGAAACCTGGGCGGATGAGAAGGACTCGTTAAAAGGTAGAGGGATGGGCGGCATGGTCTCAGGGTGAGAATAGCATTGGCAGTAAAAGGGAGAACAGAGGAGAACAGGAAGGAAAAGGATGGAACAATGGTAAGAAGGATTTTAATTGGCAAAGTCAAATAGCGGTGGTTTGTGTATATAGAAGAAGAGGGAAAGAGAAAGGTTGGAAAGTAATAAGGAGGTGGATGGAGGAAAAGAAGGAAGAGTTGGTTTTGATAGGAGGTGACTTGAATGCCTGGACTGGTGAGCAAAGGGGAGGGATTTGGGATGAAGAAAAGGAGGACTGTATATGGAGCTCCAAACATAGGGAGACAGAGCGGGAGGGGAGGAGGTTACTAGACGTAATAGGAGAAACAGAATGGTTTATATGTAATGTCAATATGAAAGGAGATGAGAAAGGAGAGATCACATTTATAGGTAAGGGAGAAACAGTAATAGACTACATCCTGGCGGAAGAAAGAATGAGGAA
Organism: Andricus curvator; assembly: GCA_932195095.1. Taxonomy (NCBI): domain Eukaryota; kingdom Metazoa; phylum Arthropoda; class Insecta; order Hymenoptera; family Cynipidae; genus Andricus; species Andricus curvator. The sequence goes on from CAKNYM010051297.1 coordinate 221,475, forward strand.
TATGATAGGCAGTATGAAGGTGGGGAATGAGGTAGGGTCCGAGCACTTCCTGGTAATAGCTACACTGATAGGTGTTGTCCGTAAGCGCGGCAGAGGGAGAAAGGAACGAGGGGAGAAAGGAACACGAGAATGGGGGTCTGAGGGTAGATGAATTAAAAGAGTTTAAACAAAAAATGGAAAAGAACAATGTTAGGTAGGAAAAAGAGGAGGGAGTAGACTCGTTGATTGAAAGGTTGAAAGGGTCGATTGAGAAGGCAAGGGATGAGATAGGCACAAAAGAAGGAAGAGAAGAGGGAAAGACAGGCTGATGGGACGAGGAATGCTGGGAAAGTGAAGAGAGGATGAAAGAGTGTGTAAGAAAATAGAGGAAAGGAGAAATGGAGAAAGCGCAGTACAACGGAAGAAAAAGAGAACATGAGAGGATGCTGGAAAGGAAAAAGCAAAGGGGAAATAAGAAATACAAGGAAGATGTAGAAAAAGCGATCAAAGAAGGTAGGGTCTGGGATGTGATAAATAGGAAAAGAGGAGGAAGGGAGGGCGTGAATGAAGAAATAGAAATGGGTGAGTGGACGGATTATTTTAAGGGTCTGTTAGGGGGAGAACAAAATAGGATAAAAGGGGAAAATAGAAGCATAGTCCAGGGAGAAATGGAGGAAGGGAACGAAATAACAAGAGAAAAAGTGGATGAGGCAATAGATAGACTAAAAAGAAATAAGGCTACAGGAGAGGATGGTATGGAGAACGACGCGATAAAGTATGGAGGAGAAGGGGTTAGGGAAGGGATGTGGAAGATCTGCAACAAGGTCTGGAAAGGACAAGGGTGGCCGGAAGAGTGGATGACAGGGCTGGTGGTATCACTTGTCAAGAAAGGGGAGGGCAAGAAGGTAGAGGAGTACAGAGGGATCATTCTCATGCCAGTGGGTTATAAAATATATGCAGAAATTCTAAGAAAAAGGTTAGAGAGTCAGATAGAAGAGAAACAAAGTATCCCACACAATCAGACGGGATTTAGAAAAGGGATGGGGACAATAGATAACATTTACGTACTCAACTATATGGTTAACAGAAATTTAGGGAGAAAGAGAGGGTGCCCGTTGATTGCGCTACTCTTTAATATGCTGCTGGCAGACTTAGAGGAGAAGCTAAAGGAGAAAAGGAAAGGTGGAACGATGTTGAGTAATAGCAAACTATACTCTCTAGCATACGCGGACAATGTAGTTCTGTTAGCAGACGATGAGAAGGGGATGAACCTAATTATGAGAGTTTTCGAAGAGTATGTGGGAAGAAAAGAATTGACGGTGAACGTAGGAAAGACCAAGGTGATGTGTTTCAGAAGTAGAAAGACCAAAGTAGGTTTTGTTTGGAAGATGACCGGACAAACAGCTTCTGCTCCTTCTGTTCTTCTGTCCTTCTGTCCTGCATAAGAAAATCTGTGCTATTTAGAACTGAGCAGGCTGTAGCCAGAACCGTTCTGCGATGAAGATACTCTAAGCTCAGCAAGCCTCTACCCCCTTTATCTCGAGGGAGGTATATTCGAGGTACGGAAGATCTAGGATGATGACTTCGATGGATTGTCATCATCTTGCGTGTGCTTCGGTCAAGTTGCTTCAACTCATCGACGTTCCAGTTTACTGCACCAAACGTGTAGAGCAGTATAGGAACGGCCAGCATATTGGTCGCCTGGATCTTATTCTTTCCAGATAATTCGGAAGCCCAAATTTTTCTGAGAATTTGGCGATTCCTTTTTCCAAGGGCCGTTTTTAACGCACGCACATCATGGGTTTCCGCTTGCGGTATTCCAAGATATGTATATGTTTCTTCAATACCAAGATGTTGAATGGTATTTCCGCCTATGAGTTGAACATCCTGATCGTGAAGCGATGATTTAGTTTCTAATCTTCCTTGGCGTAGGTGGACGCAGTCACACTTGTCGAGTCCGATGCTCATGCCAATCGCTTTAGAGTACCTATTTACCATCTCTGTCACTCTTATGGCATTAGCCAAAATACCTCTCCGCTAAACGCTCCTAGAGAAATAGAGTCAACTGTCGAAAATGAGAAGTGCCGCATATACTGGAACTTCATATGCTCGACAATTTTTTTTGTTGCGCACTCAAGGCCTGACATAGTTCTCCTTGATTTCGAGAAGCGAACCATGTTCGTTATTGAATTTTCGGCACCAGCTGACAAAAACGTCATAGCCAAGGAGAAAGAAAAGAAAGAGAGGTATAAAGACCTTATAAGGGAGTTCAGACGGTTATACCCGGAATATACTGTTAAGCTAATCGTCGTGATCATCGGCGCTCTTGGAGGTGCCAAGGTTTCACTTGCGGGGAAAATGCAGAAGGCGGTCGTCCTTGGGTCGCTCCGTGTGCTCAGGGTGCACGAGACTTTTGCCGGATCGTCGTATTGAGTCCGTCGCAGACTGTAACCACCTATCTCACGGTCATGAGACGTGGTTACAGCTGAAATTTTACCGCGATCGCGCTGGTAGCGCGTGCAGTTTTTCAGATTAGCACCCGCTCCCGGCGAATTCCCGCGGTTCTGCTGAATATGGTTACATTATGGACATTGAGACCAACCGCGGAAAGCAGGCACCTTCTGAGAGATGATCGCGATTTCAGGACAAGGAGGAACATTAACATGAAAATTCATCCTAAGCCCCAAGATCTGACTACAATGGATGCCTCCCTTCGTGGAGATATCTCGCAAGAGTCCGACCTCTGGAACCTTGAATTGCTCAGTTTATGGTGGTGCGAGAGCTTTTTCAAATCGAAGGCTAAAACCGACGATGGATCAAAAGACCAAAAGACGCTTGCATCAACTGAACAAGAAAATTGGATGGGCAAGGCCGAATGCGTCCCGTGTGATTGACTACATAACATCTGGTAGACCGTTCACGCAATGGGTTTGAAAGTTCATCCAAGAACTAAGGATCTTGAATCACACACTGAACAAGTCAAAGCTGCTGACAATCAAGCAGCATATTGTTGACCCAGAGAATTACAGGCCAATAACTTGTGTGAACACACTTTATCAGATCTTTACAGTTGCCCTAAACAGCAGGATTGTTTGACGAATGGAGCCTGTGTGGCGAGAGATGTACGAACAACGTGGCTCGAAAAAAGGTATACCTGGCTGTCGAGAGAACCTGCTAATGGACATGTGTATCTCTAAAGACGCTGCAGCCCATCAGCGCGTCCTGTCAATGGCCTGGATTGACTATCGGAAAGCTTTCGATTCAACCTCTCATAGACTTATTATCATCTGTCTGTTGGAAAGCTTGAAGGTGCATCCACACATAGTGAGATGCATAGAGAGATTGATGCCTCTTTGGAAAACTAGATTTACTATCTCATCTAGAAATTATCGTGTGACAACGAACAACGTCACCTTCCAGAGGGGCGTCTTTCAGGGTGATACCATGAGCCCTTTGCTTTTTTGCATCACACTTCTGCCTCTATCTCTCGCACTACGAAATTCTCCTGGATACCTCTGTGGCGACACTAATCAGCGCAAGCATAAGGTCACTCATGTATTTTATATGGATGACTTGAAGATATATGCCTCTGGTAAAAGCAAACTTCAAACTGCTTTAAATATCGTCAAGAAGTACACAGAAGAGATTGGGATGGACTTTGGTTTGGACAAGTGTGCCAAAATTAATCTGAAGAAAGGAAAGATTACTGGCGTTCCCAAGGACCCGGAGCTTGTCGATATAAGTGTTATTAAACATCTTAATACTGGTGTTTCAGCACGTAAGTGACTGAAAGAAACTGTTACAGGCGAGAATA
>CAKNYM010051297.1:225277-240215 GCA_932195095.1 Andricus curvator
GATGTTGCTGAATGCTAACCAGTCCAGCCAACGGAGCCGTGGCTGGCACAGGCATTGTGTGCGAGGCACGGGCGCCACCACGAGCGGGGGCGCGGCCAGTGGGGGCACGTGAGCCACGGGTACGAGCGCCTGCACGAGGGGCCATCTCAACACCGCACTTTTGATAGCGACAATTAATATTGATAAAAAAAATTTAATTTACAATCGCGAGGTGGACCTTGAATGTAGTTATGTACGCACAATTGACAATAATGAGCGCACTGATATGTAGAGTGTTTAGCGCTACGATCCACGCGTAATTTATAGAAAAAATTTGAAAAAATGAACTATTGAAATTCCAAGTAATTACACAAATAAATCGCAAATTAATCCTAGGTACCTGTACAATCACACATTCCTCACCCGGGGCACCATGTTTCAGCACGTAAGTGACTGAAAGAAACTGTTACAGGCGAGAATAAATAAGTCTCATAATTTTAATTAGAGGACTGGTGGGGAATGTGTGCTTGCACAAATAATAATAATAGTTGGTTTAAACAATAAATGAACTTTAATGTGCATAAAGCCTCCTCATGAGAGGAAGAAAATCATACAAGTGATAGCAAAATTACAATTTGAAGTGAGCGCGACTAGCCGGTACAAACCCTATCGTAAATGGCCATTTACCCGCAATAATTGAGAGCTCTCTTACCTCGATCCAACAACGCAGTGCACAGGGGCAAGAGAAGGTGACCGGTTAGGCGTTACGTGGGGGCGACGTCTCGAGCCGACCACGGCCAGCACCTAGAACGCCGACTCTAAGGACGAAATTGGAACACCTCAGAGGACCGTCGTATCCTCTACCAACACGCTAGCTGGTCTCCTTAAATCGTTGTGCAGAAACGAGGCACTGAATAAAGGTGATGCACACTGTACCCATACACATACCATACCCGCAGTAACAACACTTATCGCCGTCGAGTGAGAATAACACACGAGCAGTCGAGCGAGTGAATACACAGAACAAGGTCGCGGCGGACGCCCACCAGTACCATTCGGCCAAGGGCCAACCCGAGGCAAGGCTCAGAGAAAGCAGCAACCGATGACAAATATTTTCCGAGAGGCACTGAATTTGCGAGTGGGGATGCCCGGCCGGAAAAATCAAGCACCTCCCACCATTTCTGGCCCATTCGCAGGGGTGACACATTTTTCCATAGAGCCCGGTAAAAACGAAAGTGCGTGAGCATTGACACAATTACGGAGCGCGGAGAGCGCGAACAACTGGAGAGACCTATACATACCTGGGCCTGCCTCAAAGCCGCATGCAGGACGTGACATCAGTGAAGGAGTCTATGCGAAGCAGATACAAGCATCTTCTTCGACAGATTTGGTCTTCCAATCGGTCGGCGTTGAACAAGGTATCTGCGACTAACATGCTTGCCGTCCCGGTTATGCTCTACTCGTTGGGGTGGTTCAATGGACGAAGATCGAGCTTAAGGCCCTTGATATCACCACACGTAAGATCATGCATATGCATAAAAGCTTGCATATCAATTCTTCAGTTCCGCGATTATAGATTTCACGCCGTCAAGGTGGACGCGGACTTCTGAATCTCCAGTGTCTTCATAACCGAATTGTTCTAAGTACAGCTTACATCGTTGCGAATGGCAGAGATCCTCTCCTAAAAATGGCCAGGAACCACGAGATGATTGGCGAAGGAGCGTTCCTTTCCAAAGCCGCGGAGCAAGCGGCCGAGACCCTTGGCCTGAATTTTAACATCAGAAGTGAGGAAAGTGCATTATTCCATCTAGATGCTTCACTTCTAAACGCCGAAGTGAAGAAAGCAGAGGTTGAGAAATTTCACCAACAGCTACTCCACAAGAAAATGCACAGAAACTTTCATAGAAATGTAGAAAAACAGTCCTTGTCGAAGGAGCAAACTTATGCTTTCCTCAGATCATTAGGGCTTAATTCAGGTACAGAGGGTTTTATTTTTGCATGCCAGGGCGGTGTCATTTCCACCTTAGGATACCGTTACCGCATTTTATGTCAAGAAGTTCCCAGTGATAGGTGCAGAGCGTGTCATGCACACGCTGAGTACCTAGAACACATACTATCGGGGTGTCCGACCCACGCAGGAACGACATATATCTATAAACATAATGCGGCCCTAAGAGTGCTTTATTACCATCTTTGTCGCTCTTACGGTGTTGGTCGCGACTGTTCCCTGCCGAACGCTCCAAGGGAGATAGATTCAAATGTCCAAAACGAGAAGTGCCAAATTTTCTGGAACTACGATTTTCGGACAGCAGTCTCCGTTGCACACTCGAGGCCTGACATCGTTCTCCAAGACTTCGAGAAACGAATTATATTCGTGATCGAATTCTCGGCTCCGTCCGAATACAACATCACTGCCAAGGAGAAAGAAAAGGAGGAGAGGTATCAAGACCTTAAAAGAGAGCTGCAACGACTGTACCCAAAATATTCGGTACAAGTAATTGTCCTTTTGATAGGTGTTCTCGGAGTTGCGAAACTATCACTAGTTCGTAACCTTAAAGCCATACCCGTGTGCCAAAAATATGCCAAGGCACTTGCGAGATGGATGCAGAAAGCTGTTATCCTTGGGTCGCTTCGTGTCCTCAAGACACACGAGGGTTTCGCCGGCCTGTCGTTGTGATTTTATCATGCCTTGTGACCACCCATCTCACGGTTGTGTGACGTGGCCATAAGTGTGATTTACCGCGGTTCTACTGGGAGCCGGTGTCATTTTTTAGATGGCAGTTGCTCTCAGGGGGATCCTGCGGTGTTTGTTTAACCCTTTTTTTAAATTATGCATATATATGTCTGCATGTATATATATACAAATATATATACAAAATAGGCTAAATATAGAAGCTCCTCTATAAATCGAATTTTTTTTCGTGTTGGAAACGACGGCGAGGTGATATAGAAATTACAGAACTCTGCCGTGTTTTTGATTTGAGGGACGTTCTGTGAAATATCCAGTCTTCCATTTTGTTTTTAACGGACTTTACTTTCGCCAATTTTAAAGATTCCCGTTGCTAAAATTAGTTTCCCGTTTAAGAATTCTTCCTGAATTATATCGTAACTAATTCTGTAATTCCTCAAGTACACATTTTTTCCGTATGACAAGTAAACTGACGGTACTGTCACTCGTCGATTTTGATGGGGACCGTGCCCACTTGCAGAACTGTGAAAAATAATCGACACGTATTTTGTTATATCGGCTAAGGAACACAGCCTGAAAATAACCCCTAAAAGGTTGACCTTCGGTTTGAATTCATCGATTTTGAAACCCCCTTAATACCATTTGAACTTTTAACTCACGATTATTGATTCTACCTGAAAAGCGAAAATCACCCTTGGAGGGGTACTGGTTTTCACGCGTGTTGGTGTATAAATATTAGGAATTATTTTCAATTCATATTTGTGATAAAATAGGTATTCCTTCCTTTAAATTTAAAATCGATCATTTATTTTTAAGGTGTATAATGAAATAATTATTTTAACTTTCACGTAATAGTCCATTTTGTAACCAAAGAATTATTTTAATTACTTTGCAGTCATTATTCGTTGTAAGAAATTGATTTACACATTTAATTATTTTAAATAAGCGCGCCACGCGTAACCAATCCGGTTGTAGACGCGACGTGGACGGAACACATCCGAACTAACCCGAACTTCGAGACCGTTTACGGAGCGACAAGCGATTGTCAATCAGTGTCATGTTTTTCGTGTTTTTAATTAAAACACATTTTTATGATTATTTTAAACTGCTTGTCGATATTTTGAACATGTATGGAGAGGGACGTGCATGAAAAGAACATGGTGGATAGTGGTAATTAAGTTTTTCTTGTAGGTTTTCCACGTCAAGATGCTTCCGTACGTGACAGTCGGTGATTCAACGTGACGTTCTTGAGGAAAAATTGCCTAAAATTTCATCAAGTTTATCCGGAAAGAATAGTAACGAAATGTGTGGTACGCATAAAATGGATGGTTTCAGATTTGATGAGTGTTTTATAAAAGAAAAACAAACCTTCCTAAAAATAAAATGGCGTGGAATCGATAATAATTTAGAGTCAAGCCTGGGCCAGGCTCGGCGATCTAGCCTGGCCATCAAGGCAGGCCCTGGCCAGATTTAGTGTTTTATTCTAGCTTGACCCAAGCTTGATCACCAGGCCTGGGCCTAGTTTTGCCAGGCTTGTGCTCGGTTAGGGTCACGACAAAATTTCCACACGGGTTTCTTGATTTATAATATTCATATTTCCTAAAGCAAGTCATCTGTTTTAAACTTGGAATGATTTTTTGACCCAAAATCTGAAAGTTGTGCCAAATTGTGCTAGGGGAGCACAAAAACTAGCTCCTAACACACTTTTTACTCTAATATATATTTTAGAAATAAAATAAACTTTGTTGAACTTGGAATAATTTTTTTATACGAAACTTTCGGGTCAACAATTAAATTAGGTTGAAAAAATAAGAATTATTTTTGAAAATATAAATGTTAATGAAAAGAGCATTAGAGCTATTGGTTGTGCTCGGAGACTCAGCAAAACTTTCCTTTTTTCGAAATTCTAATAACGATAATATTTTTCTTTAGTTTTCTTCGGTCTTTTTTTTAACGGTTATAGTATTTGATTTGTGGAACCTACCTATATTATTCATAAAATGTGAAGGGTCTTTGGCCAGAAGTTTTGAAATTTAGATTATGAGTATTATGACATTTTTTTAATTAAACTTTAAAAAAGCAACTGAAGTATTTTTTTCACACCCAAAATAGAACGAAAATGTCACTTTCAGGTATAAAAAATCATATTTATAATGTAGATAAATTTTTGAATAAAAATGGTGTTTATCTGCGTTTTCTGTTAATACACGGAAAAAATTTATCCGTAAAAAAGTCACGAACTAGTAGCTAGGTCTCGGATATGAGAAAAATTCATCGGATATTGATGTATTTTCGTAAATAATCTGCGAACTTTGAGAAAGAATTGACGACCTCGATGTGAAAATTCTAAAGCGGTTCATCACGTGTGTGGCCCGCACACACGCTCGCCCAAACGCGCGGTGCATGTGTGCGCTCGTATGTGTGCTTCGAGTTCGTCGGATGAGTGGCTAGAAGTTTTATAATATGTATTTTGTTTGGCCTCGATGGCTGCGCGTGTTTACGCCCTCCTGGTTTATATGTTTAGAAAACTGGTGAGTCAGCAGTCTTTGAGGGTTCGAATCCTCTGCGTTGCGAATTTATAAATTAATATAAAATTAAATCGCACAAATAAAATTTTTCCTCTTTATATTCCAGTCTGAAATTTTTAGGAACTGTTCGTAGGAAATTCGAACTGTTCGTAAAAAACTTAGAAATTTATCCATACAATTTCTCATAGAAATAAGAACGTAATGTTTCATTTTTTTATCTCGTATCCGAGACCTAGCTAACATACAAGTTCGTGACTTTTTCACGGATAAATTTATTCTGTGTACAAGCGGATTCGAAATAGATCTCTTTTGTAAAGAATTAACTAAATTAGTTTTGAAATAACGCTTTTTAATTAATTTTAACACCAACGTATTTTTAGGAGATTATATAATAAATTACCTTCATTCAAAGCGCTTGGTCTTTAAAGAGATAAGGGCACCTTTAACAGCACATTTTAGGAAGATAATTATTGATAACTTTCAATAAATTGTCCTTTCTCTGATCAATTTTGTCTTAAACGTCGACCAGATTGGACAGTCTAAACGAAACAAACGCATAACTTTAATAAAAGTTACCACAGTCACCGTGTGTCATCTAATGGTACATTAAATTTTGAAATTATTAAAACAATATTTAAAGTTGACGCAAATAACTTAAAAAATACTGAAATTTTTTGCTTTATATATACATGCAAAACCCTTGTTGGGCCACCGCTTATAGAGATCGAAAATGGTCGATTCCGCATCGTGCACGAAGGCGATGAGTAAACTCCCAAACATTGATGAGCAAAATGCTTTCTTCACCGGTGAGCAAAATGCTTTCTATGGTTACCAAAACATTTTACTCACCACTTTTACTACTAGTGCCATCTAGAGTCGTAAACGGTTTCTATGTTAACATCGTGTTGGGTCAATGAGGTTATATTCTATGTCTGTAAATGAAAGGCAATCTCAGGTTTTGCATTGTAATTTGTAAAGAAAAATATTATTTGTTACACGAGGTCTCACGGGCGGGTACTCATTGCGAGTGTGAAGGCCCAGCACGAAAGCGAGGCGAAGCCGAGCCGAAGGGTGAGGGCTGTGCCTTCAAGTTCGCAGTGAGCAAACCGCGCATTTAGCCTCTCATATCGAAATATCCTTTTTTGCGCTCTATTTGACAGTGTATCCACATTTTCAATTTTCTTCTTATTTTATTAGGAATCATTAAAAAAGCGTCACCGAATTCGGTAACAGGAAAATCATATGATGCACATTTCGCAACATTTTGTTAACTTACGAACAATTGACATTCTTGTGCGTACGTAAACACTTACCCAGGAATAAAATTAATGATTTTTAAAAATGTTTATTTAAAGTTATTTTCCTTGAGTTCTATCCTAAAATATGAGTGTCACCGAGTGGAAACAAAACTACGGGGGCATATTTTTAAGTCTGACTAAGCACCTTTAGAACTAAAATATTTATCTTCATTCGTAATTTTTAGATTCCTCAATTTAATACAAATGATTCGTATAATAACAAATTATTTAAAAAATTATGTTGTCAATAATTTCGCAATTTTTGTGTGCGAATTTATATTTGGGGACATGTCATAGAGTGGAAATTTGAGCTATATTTTAATTTCCTATTTCTAAACAAAAGCAACTAAAATTTCGAAACTTTGCGAAAAACTACTTTCATGTAAGCACTTTATCCTAATATTATTTTAAAAATCTATAAAATCATGGAAATGGGTAAAAAACGGCAGGGAATTTAATTTCGCAACTTTTTTGCAAGGACTCTTAAGGCCATGTGATGAGTGGGTCACGTGACCGGATTCCTACCTTACCAGCACTTTTTTTATTTCCTAACTTATTTTCACACGAAGCGCCACATCGAGTTGACAATTTGGGATACTAAATAAGAAGCACTAAGAAAGGTTGGTCTCGTGCTGAATTTTTATAATATATAAATATAATCACGTGGCCTTAAGCATAATAGTACATATTTTTTATCACTTATTATGGAATTAGTCAATATATTTAATCAAAGTACTACTAAACTAGGGTGGTTAAAAAAGAATGTCTTTCATTGTAGGGAACACTCCTAAAAAAACATTCATTTGGTAACAAAAAAATGTGAAATTTTTAAAAATTTGTTGGAAAAGGGCAAATAGGCTCCCAGGGCTGTTAAAACACCCCCAAACGTAAAAAATTCGTTTTTCTCATACTTATGGTACATAAAAGTAATTAGGTTTATTTTCCTAATTTTATATTGAGAACTATAATGTTAGGATATAATACTCTGTCCCATGAGAGAACATCAGCGCAGCGGTCGGGCAATTTTTTTTTGAAAAGGGTGGAGTAAATCCTGTAGAGGGTGTGTATATTTTTTTCTTTGAATCTGTAGCCAATAACTAGATGATGAACTTTTGGGAAGGAAAAGGATGTAAAGAAGTGAGCAAGAAAAATGTAAGCAAGATTACTTTGAAAACATGATTTTCGTAATCTATAAATTTTGACGATTCCAGGCATATGTTATTCACCTAAAAAAGTTTACAATTTGAAGTAGTTTAATGTAAGAATTCATTTCAGCATTTGTATTAGCTGCATCTCAGTGGGCATAAAATTTGGCGACGTCTTTCGACATCGTTACGACATCTTTACGACAACTTAAGCCATCCTATGTCCATGTCGTTAAGATGTCTTTACGATATCGTAAAGACGTCGTACGATCTGACGATGTCTTTTCGACATCGTAATGACATCTTAACGACATAGACATACACGGAAAAAATTTATCCGTGAAGAAGTCACGAACTTGTAGCTAGGTCTCGGATACGAGATAAAAAAATAAAACATTAAATCCTTATTTCTATGAGAAATATATGGATAAATTTCAAAGTTTCTTACGAACAGTTAGAATTTCCTACGAACAGTTCCTGAACATTTCAGACTGAAATAAAAAGAGGAAAAATTTTATTTGTGCGATTTAATTTTATATTAATTTATAAATTTGCAACTCAGAAGATTCGAACCTCAAAGACTGCTGACTCACCAGTTTCTAAACATAAACCAGGAGTGCGTAAACACGCGCAGCCATCGAGGCCAAACAAAATAGGTATTATAAAACTTCTAGCCACTCATCCGACGAGCTCGAGGCACACATACGAGCGCACACACGCACCGCGCGTTTGGAAGAGTGTGTGTGTGGGCCACATACAGGGGAACCTAGTTTCGAGATCCCAGATTTGTCAGGCAAGCTCGTGAGTGCTCTGAGAATCTTTTCCCAAGCACTCGTAATATTTTTGTAATTATTCACGTAAAAAAAAAAGTGATGAACCGTTTTAGAATTTTCACATCGAGTTCGTCAATCTTTCTCAAAGTTCGCAGGTTATTTACGAAAATACATAAATATCCGATGAATTTTTCTCATATCCGAGACTTACGTACTAGTTCGTGACTTTTTTACGGATAAATTTTTTCCGTGTAGGATGTCTTAAAGTCGTCGTAAAGATCTCGTAACGATGTCGTAAAGACGTCTTCAAATGCTGTGCCCACTGGGATGTCAAGTTAAACGTATAATTAAAAAATCTGCCCGCTTCGCGGGCACATTCTCATGGCGCGCTTCGCGCGCGGCTCGCTGCGCTCGCAAGTTTGAGCGCGCCTAGGGCGCGCGACTGTTGGATCTCGCGCTTCGCGCTCGATTATGTATTCACCTCGCGCTACGCGCACGGGCGTATTTACATCGCGCTTTACGCTCGGCTCCTCTAGATTTTTGAACTTCGTGTTCGACTTCGATGAAAAGAAAAAGTTTGTTTGTAAATATTATAAAATTATCAAAACCTCTACATATTAAGTGATTGTTAAATTTGTTTTTATTTTAGACTGAAAAGGAACTTTATTTACTCAAGGTTCTATCGACCTTAAGGAACACATTCTCATCCAGACACTCGCGCTTCGCGCTCGATATTTGATTTGAAAATCATTTGAACCGTATGATAGAAACAAAAAAGTTTGAGCGCACTTACGGCGTGCGATTTGGTAAATACACTGAGCGCGTACTTTGTGCTTCGTGTTATATGTTCTTCATATACAAATTACTAAATTTGTATTTGATTTCAAATGAAAAGTAATGATATAATTCAGGCGACAAATTTTATTAGTTAACATTTTATTTTAGCTTGTGCCGTTTATCAAAAAAGTTAATATTTTCATTTTCAATATATTCTTACCACAAAAATTGATTACGGGTTTGTAAGTCTTTTTTGAATGCACAATTTGTGTTCATTTATATGTTTTCGTACCTTGCATTGTTTTTTCAAAAATTTTATTTTTTTTACTGTCAATGTTATTTTCACGAATAAAAAAAAAACCCGCATCCTATCGAAACGTGAGTTACAATAAATTTGTACCTCTTCCTTGGATGAACAAATTTTGTTTCGGTCATTTTTTCGTAGCTGGTAATAATCGTCTGAAAATTTGATTTTTCTATTTTCAATGCTGTTTTTTACGAATAAAACAAAAACTACGCGTCATATCAAAAGGTGAATGATAAGAAATTTGTAGATCTTTTTCAGGTGCACAATTTTGGTGAGATGATCTTTTCTGGTATCTTGCATAGTTTGACAGCAAAATGGCTTTTTTGATTTTTCATTAATTTTTTGTGCGATCAAAATTTGAATTTTTTATTTTTCAAAAAATTCAAAAAGTTGTTATGAAAATATTATAGGGTGTTCAGGAATCAACGTTTTTCTCCTCTTGACTTTTTTTCATATCGTGCGTTTTTCGGCTTAAAATGTTCATTTTCGTTTGTTTTTTGGAATTTTGAAAATGCTATAATTCCAGTAATTTTTCTTTTATCACGAAAAGTCATAAGAATATTTTGTTCGTCATTTTGCGTACTACTAATAACCGTTCATACAATTTTCAAATCTTCAAAAAAAGTGGTCTCAAAAATTTTCAAAATGTGCTCACTTTTTGGATTTTCATCCAAAATAGCTGGTTAACGAACTCGTTCTCTATTTTTCGGCCATAAAAAAGTGTGCCAAAGCTCAATCAAATCTGATCATTTTTTCGAAAGTTATCGTGGCTACAGACAGACAGACAGACAGACTACAGACAGACAGACACCTTCGTAAAAATCGTTTTTTCTAGCTCAGGGGGTCTCAAAACGTGGAGATTTGATGAAAACCGACTATGTCAAATTTTACATAAAACCAATACCTTCTCATTAGAATGAGAATGTAACAAATAACGTAATTATCGTCGGAATCGTAAAAGTTCGTAGATTCCAAGTGTCTCATTTTCAAATCCATAATTGCAAAATTAACATTATTTTACTTTCGTGATCAAAGACCTCAGGTTTTTGTCGGGGCCTGCTGCTTACAAGACCTTCGTCTTGAAACTTATGAGAGGCCCAAACTGGACAAAATTTCGTCTTTTCCCGCTGATGTTCTCTTACGGGACAGAGCACTCAGAGAAATTTTCTCTTATCACAAAAGGATGTTTCTTGACGTAAATGGAATTTCCGCTTAAATTTAAGGTTGAGAGGATTTTCATTTGTCTCAACGGGAATCCTTTAGCACCAAAATTTTTCCTTATGCGACTAACTTCACCTAATCTTGCAGCCAAATAATTCTGTTTGTGTAAAACATATATTGTCGTCATTCAAAACAAGCAAGAGAACGATGCTTTTGTTTCAAGACAACTTTTTCTCTGAGTGAGTATAGGACCCATTGACTATTTTTTGTTTTGCTGCTGACGACGCAAATTTTGCGCAGCTCTTTCTTCCGCAGTAATACCTATGTCTGTAGCTCATTCAACCTGAAGGAAGACAGGTGCGGCGTACTGCCTACTCCTACAGACGTCGCATCGTTACAACTAACGGTTGCATCGTCTTGGTAAAGATACAGAAATGGCTTAAACACTTAAGCCCATAAGCCTTAAACTTAAATTTCGACCGGATGTGAGTCCTTCGAGGCATCACGACTCCAATGAGCGCAAGAACAAACTCGGTTCTCACGTTGGCAATTAAAAACACCTGTCAGTATACTGACATTGCAGTAGAATAGTAGATGGATCGGCGTCATCAGGGGCGCATATATTTATACTTTCTCCCTCTTAATTCGGGTGCTGATCTAGATTCTCAGGGTATTTAAACAGCTACTTGATTGTAAATCAACGTTACTTTTTTTATTGCATTTCGGCAAGAGAGCTTTTAACTCTGTAGAAAGAAAAACGAAATAAAACCAGTGCATCAAATAACTGCAATGAAAAATGTTTCATTTGTTTTTAAACGAAAGGCACGCTATTCCTGTTTATTGTTTCATTCATTCGACACAGTTTCAAAAATAGAACACCTATAAAAACTTCAAGAAGATTAACAGAATTAGAGCGTATTTATCGATACTTGCAAATTTAATTTTGAACTCAACTCTTTTAGTTTAAATTTTGCTCTTTTAATTTGAAATAAATAACCTTTATAAAATTAAAACGAAGCTAAAGAAAGCATTTTTTGCAAGAACTATCTCGCAAGTGAAGACTTCCATAGTTTAAATGATGTGAAAAGTGCTTTAATGGTGTTGAAACCAGGATCCAACCTCAAAATTGAATTGCCTCATTTTACTACATAAATGGTAGAATTACATGTTTTTTTAGATAATCAGAGCCTATTGCTCTTCTAAAATCGAATCTGTATTCAGAGTATGCAGAGCATACAAAAAAACGTTTTACACCAAAAGTTTTGAAATTAACCAATTTTTCACTCCAAATACAGATTTGATTCAAAACAGGAATTAAATTTTAAGATTGGGAATAATATTATGGGTTGGGAATAATATTGGCGCAGGCACACTTTGAAACACATATATTTTTCGAATCGACTTAATGTACGCGTATGTGCATTTTAGAAATTTTGTGAAAATGTGTAAAAAAAGTGCTAAATAATTTTCTCGAATGATTGGTGCAAAAAATAGCGAATGATACACATGCACACAGGCAGTTGTTATTCTTGCGTTTGCAGCTCATGCTGCAAGTTTCACACTCATAAAAAAATCTTTCAGTATATTTTTTTCTATTTCGTGTTCATAAAAATGATTTTAAGATAATAGAACCAATGGCAGGCTATCCTTCAGTAGGGAGTCACCCACTCGACCGTCTCACGGTCATGATACGCGGCCATAGGTGTGATTTACCGCGGTTCTTCTGGGAGCCGTTGTCATTTTCAGATGGCAGTTGCTTCCAGTGGGAACCTGCGGTGGTTGTTTAACCCTTTTATAAAATTATATATGTATAATTTAAAAAATCGGTATAACAGCCACCGCAGTGTCCCACTGGGAAGACTTTCTTCCATGAAAATGACACTGGCTCCCAATAGAACCACGGTAAAATCACACCTATGGCCATGTCTCGCGACCGTGATATGAGTGGCCACAGGGCACGACGACATCATAACGTTAGACCGTCGAATCCCTCGTATGTCTTGAGGACACGGAGCGACTCAAGGATGACAGCTTTTTGCATCCATCTCGCAAGTGCCTCGGTGTGTTTTTGGCACGCGAGTATGGCTTCGAGGTTACGAACCAGGGAGAACGATGTCAGACCTACCAAGAACATGCCGAAGCACTTGCGAGGTGAAAGCAGAGAGCGGTCATTCTTGGCTCACTCCGTGTCCTTAAGACACACGAGAGTTTCTACGGCCCGTCATTGTAATTCCATCGTACCCTGTGGCAACCCATCTCACGGTCTTTACCGCGGTTCTACTGGGAGCCAGTCTCATTTTTCTGGATGGCGGTCGCTCCCAGGGACGCACTGTGGTGGTGTTTAACCAATTTTTATATTAGATATATATATATAAAAGTTTGTCATAAGGACAACCGCAGGATTTCGCTGGGAGCGGGTGCTAATCTGAAAAATTGCACCCGCTCCCAGCGAAATCGCGGTAAAATTTCAGCTGTAACCACGTCTCAAGACCGTGAGATAGGTGGTTACAGTCTGCGACGAATTCAATACGGCGATCCGACAAAAGTTTCGTGCACCCTGAGGGCACGGAGCGATCCAAGGACGACCGCCTTATGCATTTTCCCCGCAAGTGTCTCAGCATTTTGTTGACCCACAAGAATGCTTTTCAGGATATTAACCAGTGAAACCTTTGCACCTCCAAGAGCGCCGATGATTAAGACGATTAGCTTAACAGAATATTCCGGGTATAACCTTCTTTATTTTCTTTCTCCTTGGCTATGACGTTTTTGTCAGCTGGTGCCGAAAATTCGATAAGGAACATGGTTCGTTTCTCGAAGTCAAGGAGAACTATGTCAGGCCTCGAGTGCGCAACAGAAACAATTTTCGAGAATATGAAGTTCCAGTATATACGGCACTTCTCATTTTCGACAATTGACTCTATTTCCCTAGGAGCGTTCAGCGGAGCTGTATTAGGGATAATGCCGTAAGAGTGACAGAGATGGTAGTAAAGCACTCCTAGTGCCACATTGTACCCTTGGATATAAGTCATTCCCGCGTGAGTTTGACAACTAGATAGTATGTATCCTAGATGTTCAGAGTGTGCATGACACGCTCTGCAGCTATCAGCGGAAATATCTTGGTTTAAAATGTAGTGACGGTCTTCTAGAGTGGAAATGACACCGTCTTGACATGCTAAAATGAAACCCTCCGTGCCCGACTTCAATCCGGGTGATTTATGGAAAGCAAACGTTAGCTCATACGACATCGACTGATCCTTCACATTTCTGTGAAACATGCCGTGCATCCTCTTGTCGAGGAACTGTTCGCGGAAGATTCTTTCTGTGCTTTCTTAATCCGGACCTTCAGGAGTGAGTGTTTGAGATGGATAAGATTTGATGCATTTTGCTCACCCCGGATATTGAAGTCAAGGCCGAGTGTTTCAGGAGCCTCCTCTGCTGCTTTGTACAGGAACGCCCCTTTGCCCACTTCTCCGTGTTCCCTGACCATTTTAAGAAGAGGGTCTTGTCCATTTGCGACAATATGTGCTGTACCCAGAATAATCCTATTGTGAAGACATTCAAGATTCAGTATTCCGCTACCACCTAGGCGGCGTGAGATGTAAAGTCGCGGAACAGAAGACTTAAGGTGCATGCTTTTGTTCATGTGCTACCGGGACGGCAAGCATGTTCGTTGCAGATACTTTGTTCCTCTCCGACAGTTCGGAAGACCAAATCTGCCGGATGAGATGTTTGTATCTGCTTCGGAGAGTATCCTTTATAGATTTCACATCCTGAATGCGGCTCTGTGGCACGCCCAGGTATGTATAGGTCTCTCCAGCGCTAAGGTGTCGTATAGCGCTTCTGCCGACGAGCTCAGGGTCTTCGGGGATGCCATTAAGTTTTCCTTTCTTCAAATTAACCTTGGCGCATTTCTCTCACTCGAACTCCATTCCAATCTCTTGAGTGTACTCTTTGACAATGTCTAGAGCTAGATGTAGTTTCTCTTGATTTCTAGCATAGATCTTGAGATCATCCATGTAAAATACATGAGTGACCTTATGCTCTCGATCTCCAGGTTTGCCGCAGAGGTACCCTTCGGAATGGCGAAGTGCGAGAGATAGTGGCAATAATGTGAGGCAAAAGAGGAGAGGGCTTATGGTGTCGCCCTGAAACACACCTGTCTGAAAGGTGACACTGTTAGTGATCACACGATGTTTTCCAGATGAGATAGTAAATCTGGTTTTCCAATGCGGCATTAATCTCTCTATGCACCTCAAAATGTGTGGATGAACCTTTAAGCTT
>CAKNYM010051298.1:0-12281 GCA_932195095.1 Andricus curvator
GAAAATCTATCATTTTCACTTGAAAATTCACCTCTTTTCTTAAAAATTTTATCTTTATAAATTAAAAGTAAAACTGATTAAAAAATAATATTTGTTGCTTAAGGATTCAACTATTTTGTTGAATAATCGTCTTTTCGGTTGAAGTCAACTGCTTTTTGTTCAAAATAATATCTTTTTCCTTTGAAATGTCAACTTTAAAATTTTTTGTCAAAAATTCATATTTTTTTGATGGAAAATAAATATGTTTTGGTTGAAAATTATACTAATTGGTTAAAATTTTAACTACTTTGTTAAAGATTCATTTTATTGGTTAAAGATTGAACTGAAAATTGATCATTTTTAGTTGAAAATTCAGCTATTACATTTTTCATTGAGAATTCGTATTTTTTGGTTGAAAATTCAAATTCTTGGTTGAAAGTTGAACTAACTTGTTAAAAATTCATTTTATTGGTACAATATTGAAACTAAAACTTTAAATATTACATGTTGATTGAAAATTTATTTTTTCTATTTGAAAATTAAGCTATTTGATTGAATTTTTTTTATGTCACAAATCAACTAGTTCGTTAAAAATTTAACTATATGGTTGAAAATACAACTATTTGTTCAAAAAGTCATTTTTTTTGGTCTAAAATTCAACTACTTGGTTGAAAGTTAAACTACTTTGTTAAAGATTTATTTTATTGGTCAAAGATTGAACTGTTCTGTTAAAAATGATTTTTCTTAACTGAAAATTGATCGTTTTTGGCTGAAAATTCAACGATTGCATTTTTCGTTGAGAATTCATATTTTTGGGTTGAAAATTCACCTACTTGATTGAAAGTTGAACTAATTTGTTAAAAATTCATTTTATTGGTTGAAAATTCAACTATTTAGTTGAAAATTCATCATTTTTAGTTAAGTTCAACTGTTCCAATTAAAGTTTCAATTTTTATTAAAAATATTTTTTGTTGAAATATCAACTATTAAATTTTTTGATGAATTAATATTTTTTTTATTGCAAATTCGTCTTTTTGGTTTAAAAGTGCATCTTTTTTGACAGAAATTTAATCTTTTTCGGTTAAAAATGCAACTGTTTGGTAGAAAATTACTCTGCTTTAGTTGAGGATTCAACTCTTTTGTTGAAAATTCCTATATTCGAGTACAACTGTTTTGTAGAAAATTCGTCTTTTCATCTTAAAAATTCTACAATTTGGTAGAAAATTTAATTTTTATCTGTTTGGTTGAAAATGAACTATTTTTTTTTAAATTTATCTTTTTCAGTTCAAAATTCAACTGTTCTATTGTTGAATATAAATTCAATTCCTTGGTTCATGTATTTTGTTAAAGTTCGTCTTTTTTGGTAGAAAATTAATCCTCTTGGTTGCAAAGAAAATTCGTTAATTTTTTTTTGCATGAAATTTTAACAGTTTGATAGAAAATTAATCTATAGGTTAAGAATTTAACTGTTTGGTTAAAAATAAACTATTTTGTTGAAAATTTATCTTTTTTGGTTTAAAATTCAGCTATTTATTTTAAAATTGATGTATTTTGTTGAATTTTTCATGTGTGTGAAAAATACGTCTTTTTGGTTAAAAAATTCATGAATTTTGCTAGAAATGTAATCTGTTTGCTTAGAAGTGGAACATTCAGGTTGTAAATGAATGTTTTGGTTAAGGATTGAATTGGTTAAAAATTCGTCTCTTTGGTTAAATTCAGCTGCTTTTGATTTAAAATTGAAATTTTGTTTGGTTAAAATATCTACTAAATTTTTCGTTGACAATTTATCTTTTTGGTTCAAAATGCGATTATTTGCTTGAAAGTGGAAATAGTTGGTTAAAAATTCATTTTCTAGATTGAAAATTTAACCATTTTGTGAAGAGTGTTTTTTCTTTGTTGAAAATATATATTTTTCAATTGAACATTTGCCTATTCAATTTTTTGTTGAAAATTGATCTTTTGTTATTTGAAAATTCAACTATACGGTTGAATTTTTTTCAGTTGACAGTTCAACTATTTAGTTGAAAATACATTTTTGTAGGTCGAAAATTCAACTATTTTGTTAAAAATTAGACCGCTTTGTGGGAAATTAATTCTTTTGTTCAAAATTCAACACTTTTTTTAGAAAGTCATCTTTTTTTGGTAAAAAAACAACTACTTTGTACAGGGTTTTTACTCAAATCCTAAAAAAAAAAAAAAATTGATTAGCAGTTTGAACTCGAAAGTTCATTGCCTCACTACCCGATTCGGGTAGTGTTTCTAGGTGGATATTTACTACCAATGTGGGCCCACCACACCCACGACGGGCCAACAGCAACGCAGTATTTCCTGAACGGTCACCCATCCAAGTACTAACCGCGCCCAACAATGCTTAACTTCAGTGATCTTACGAGAACTGGTGTTTCCAGAGTAATATATTAAAAAAGATATATTAAAGATATATTAAAAGAGTAAAATATTAAACAATTTGATTTAAAATGAACTTTTTGGTTTAGAAATTTAACAATTTGGTTGCAAATTAACTTTTTAAAATCAAATTCATTTTTTTTGTATAAAATTTTTTTTGTAGAAACTTTGGCTTTTTGGCTTGAAAATTCAACAATTAATTTGAATTGTTTTTTTCTTGACTGAAAAATCTTTCTTAGATGAACATTTAACACTTTTGTAGAAAAGTAGTCTTTTTGGCTTGAAATTTTAACAGTTTGGTAGAAAATTAAACTGTTTGAAAATAAAAGTTTTATTTTGAAATTAATCTATGTTTGATTAAAACTGCATCATTGTATGATGATAATTAAACTAATAATTAAACGTTGTTTTTTAAAATTAATCGTTTTTAGCTGAAAACTCAACTTTATTACATTTATTATTACTATTTACTTGATTGAAAGTTTAACTACTTTGAGAAAAATCTATTTTATTGGTTGAAGATTTATCTATTTTGTTGAAAATTATTATTTTTTTCTGAATTGAGAATAATATTCCATTTTTTGCTGAAAAGTATTCATTTTTAGTTGAAAATTCCACTATATTACATTTTTCGTTGAGAATTTATGTTTATCGACTGAAAGTTGAATTACTTTTTCAAAAATTCAATTTTTTGTTTTAAATTTAACTATTTTGTTGAAAATTCTTTTTTTTTGGTTGCAAAATCTTTTTTTGGCTGTAAAAATGTTATCTACTTTTATTAAAAATATCTTCATTACAAACTAATATGTTTTCGTTGAGGGGTTGACTATTTTGTTGAAAATTCGTCTCTTTGGGTTGAATTCGACCTTTTTTTATTTAAAAATTATCAATTAAAATTTACTAGACTGATAATTTTACTATTCCACATTTGGTTAAAAATTGATTTTTTTAGTGGAAAATTCAACTATTTTGTTGAAATTTTATCTTTTTTAGCTGAAAATTAAATTATTTTGTTGAAAATTCTGTCCTTTTGCTTGAAAGTTCAACGATTTCGTTGATATTTAACTTTTGTTTTGTTTTGAAAATTAAACTATTTTGCTAAAAATTCTACTATTTTGTCAAACATTCAATTATTCAACGGAAAATTTAACTATATTTTTTAAAATTCGTCTTTTTGGCTCAAAAAGTTAAAAAATCAACTATTTTGTTGAAAATTCTTTTATTTTCTACGAAATTAAAGCATTAACAATCAATTAGTTGAACTTTCAAGTAAAAGAGGCGAATTTTTTTTCAAAGACAGTTGAATTTTCAACCAAGAAAGATTTATTTGAAACGAAATAAATGGATTTTTAAGTAAAAAATGTATTTTTTGAACCAAAAAGTGATTAGTTAAATTTGCATTAAAAAAAAATTAATTGTCAACAAAAAAAAAACGAATATTCTACGTCTTTAACGAATAAAATAATTTTTTAACAAAGAGGTTCAACTTTTAACCGAAAAGTTAAATTTTCGATCAAAAAAGGTTATTTTGACAAAATATTTGAATTTTCAACAAAATAATTAGATTTTCCACAAAGTAATGAAACTTTTAACCAGAAAGTTGATTTTTCGACCTACAAAGATGTATTTTTAACCAAATAGTTGAATTATCAACTACAAAAAAAATCAACCAAATATTTAAATTTTCAGTTAAAAAAAAATAATTTTCAAAAAAAAAAGATGTTCACAAAATAGTTGAATTTTTTACCAAGAAGATTATTTTTCTACAGAAAAAAACAACAAATTTTCAACAAAATACATGAATTTTAAACTATGAGTTTTCTACTAATAAAGATGAATTCAGAACCAAATAAATGAATTTTCAACTATAAAACATATTTTCTGAACCAAAAATGAATCGTCAAATTTTCATTTAAAAAAAAAATAATTTTTAACAAAAAAAGGAATTTTAAAACAGTTGAATTCAACAAAAAAAAAAGAATTTTTAAACAAATAGTTGAATTTTGATCCAAAAAGAAGAAATTTTCAGTTAAAAAAGAAGAATTTTCAACAAAATAGTTACATTTTCAACCAAAGAGAAGAATTTTCAATAAAAAAATGAATTTTTAACAATGTTGTTCAACTTTCAACCAAGCAGTTGAATTTTCAACAAAATAATTTAATTTCCATCAAATAGCAGAATTAATTATACCCTGATCGACAAGATAACATCAATTGTAGAATTTTGAAACAAACGATATGACTTCTGAACCAAAAACATTAGAGCAGAATTTTCAACTAAAAATAATTGTTTGATGTCACTTTGTTCGGACGACTGAAAACTCTCGAAAAATAAAATTCCCGGCTCTTTAAAATTCTCAAAATAGAAAATTCCCGAATAATAAAATTCCCGGAATTGTAAAATTGGCGATATATAAAATTCCCGAATATGAAAATTCCCGAATAATAAAATTCCCGAGAGAAAATGGCCGAATTATAAAACATCCGAACTGGAAAATTCCCGAATTTATTCAATTAAAAAAATTGTTTTTCAATAAATATTATTTATTTATTTTATGTTTTTAAATTAAAAACAACATGCACATTTTCAAACAAAATTTTTCATCCAGAAATATATATTTTTTTCAGTGATTTTTATTTTTAATTCAAACAATAATTTAAAAAATTTTTAAAAATTTCTTTCATAAAAATATCTGATTATATTATTTTTAATAAATAAATATTACTAATTAAAAAAAAATTGTAATGGCTTAAATTCGGCAACTTTCTAGTTCGCATTTTTTTAATTTGGCAATTTTCAAATTCGGTAATATTATAAACTACCGGGAATTTTACAATTCGTGATTTTTGTATTTCGGCAATTTTATTACTGGGGAATTTTCCATTTTTGGTGTTGAAAATTTATCTACTTGGTTGAAAGTTGAACTAATTTGTTGAAAATTCATTTTACTGGTAGAAGATTGAACTGTTTTCTTGAAAATTAATTTTTGTAACTAAAACTCTAATTATTCCATTTTTGATTGAAAATGTATCTTTTTTATTGGAAAATTAAACTATTTCATTGAATTTTTTTTATGTCACAATTCGACTATTTGGTTAAAAATTTAACCATTTTGTTGAAAATTTAATTATTTTGTTGAAAATTCAACTATTTTTTTAAAGTTAACTTTTTTGGTAGAAAATTCAACTGCTTGATTGGAACTTGAACTACTTTCGTAAAAACTTATTTTATTGGTTAAAGATTGAAATATTTTGTTGAAAATTCGTTTTCTTGGTTGAAAATTAATTTTCTTAATTGAAAATTGAAATCTTTCATTTTTGGCTGAAAATTGATCGTTTTTGGTTGAAAACTCCACTATTAAATTTTTCGTTGAGGATTCACATTTTTGGTGTTGAAAATTCATCTACTTGGTTGAAAGTTGAACTAATTTGTTGAAAATTCATTTTACTGGTAGAAGATTGAACTATTTTGTTGAAAATTAATTTTTGTAACTAAAACTCTAATTATTCCATTTTTGATTGAAAATGTATCTTTTTTATTGGAAAATTAAACTATTTCATTGAATTTTTTTTATGTCACAATTCGACTATTTGGTTAAAAATTTAACCATTTTGTTAAAAATGTAACTATTTGGTTGAAAATTCAACTATTTTTTTTAAGTTAACTTTTTTGGTCGAAAATTCAACTGCTTGATTGAAACTTGAACTACTTTCGTAAAAACTTATTTTAATGGTTAAAGATTGAACTATCTTGTTAATAATTCGTTTTTTGGTTGAAAATTAATTTTTTTAAACTGAAAATTGAACTATTCCATTTTTTGCTGAAAATTGATCGTTTTTAGTTGAAAATTCCACTTTTACATTTTGCGTTGAGATTTGATATTTTTGGGTTGAAAATTCATCTATTGGATTGAAAGTTGAACTAATTTGTTAAAAAATCATTTTTTAGTAGAACATTAAACTATTTTATTAAAACTTATTTTCTTTTGTTGAAAATTAATTTTTTTAACTAAAACTTTAATTATTCCATTTTTTATTGAAAATTTATCTTTTCAATTGAAAAATCAACTATTTGGTTAAAAATTAAACTATTTTGTTGAAAATTTAATTATTTTGTTGAAAATTTAACTTTTTTTAATCATATTTTTGGTGGAAAATTCAACTACTTGGTTGAAAGTTGAACTAATTTATTAAAAATTTATTTTATTGGTAGAAGATTGAACTATTTTGTTGAAAACATTTTTGTCTTTTGTTGGAAATTAATTTTTGTATCTAAAACTTTAATTATTTCATTTTTGATGTCACAACTCAACTATTTGGTTAAAAATTTAACTATTTGGTTGAAAATTCAACTATTTTTTTAAAGTGATCTTTTTTGGTCGAAAATTCAACTGCTTGATTGAAACTTGAACTACTTTCGTAAAAACTTATTTTATTGGTTAAAGATTGAAATATTTTTTTGAAAATTCCTTTTTATGGTTGAAAATTAATTTTCTTAATTGAAAATTGAACTCTTCCATTTTTGGCTGAAAATTGATCGTTTTTGGTTAAAAACTCCACTATTAAATTTTTCGTTGAGGATTCACATTTTTGGTGTTGAAAATTCATCTACTTGGTTGAAAGTTGAACTAGTTTGTTGAAAATTCATTATAGTTGTAGAAGATTGAACTATTTTGTTGAAACTTAATTTTTGTAACTAAAACACTAATTATTCCATTTTTGATTTGAAATGTATCTTTTTTATTGGAAAATTAAACTATTTCATTGAATTTTTTTTATGTCACAATTCGACTATCTGGTTAAAAATTTAACCATTTTGTTGAAAATTTAATTATTTTGTTGAAAATTCAACTATTTTTTTAAAGTTATCTTTTTTGGTCGAGAATTCAACTGCTTGATTGAAACTTGAACTACTTTCGTAAAAACTTATTTTATTGGTTAAAGATTGAACTATCTTGTTAATAATTCGTTTTTTGGTTGAAAATTAATTTTTTTATACTGAAAATTGAACTATTCCATGTTTTGCTGAAAATTGATCGTTTTTAGTTGAAAATTCCACTATTACATTTTGCGTTGAGATTTGATATTTCTGGGCTGAAAATTCATCTATTTTATTAAAACTTATTTTCTTTTGTTGATAATTAATTTTTGTAACTAAAACTTTAATTATTCCATTTTTTATTAAAAATTTATCTTTCCAATTGAAAAATCAACTATTTGGTTAAAATTTAAACTATATTGTTGAAAATTTAATTATTTTCTTGAAAATTTAACTTTTTTTTAAATCATATTTTTGGTCGAAAATTCAACTACTTGGTCGAAAGTTGAACTAATTTCTTAAAAATTTATTTTATTGGTAGAAGATTGAACTACTTTGTTGAACATTTTTGTCTTTTGTTGAAAATTAATTTTTGTATCTAAAACTTTAATTATTTCATTTTTGATGTCACAATTCAACTATTTGTTCAAAAATTTAACTATTTGGTTGGAAATTCAACTATTTTTTTAAAGTTAACTTTTTTGGTCGAAAATTCAACTGCTTGATTGAAACTTGAACTACTTTCGTAAAAACTTATTTTATTGGTTAAAGATTGAAATATTTTGTCGAAAATTCGTTTTTTTGGTTGATAATCAATTTTCTTAATTGAAAATTGAAATCTTTCATTTTTGGCTGAAAATTGATCGTTTTTGGTTGAAAACTCCACTATTAAATTTTTCGTTGAGGATTCACATTTTTGGTGTTGAAAATTCATCTACTTGGTTGAAAGTTGAACTAATTTGTTGAAAATTCATTTTACTGGTAGAAGATTGAACTATTTTGTTGAACATTTTTGTCTTTTGTTGAAAATTAATTTTTGTATCTAAAATTTTAATTATTTCATTTTTAATGTCACAACTCAACTATTTGGTGAACAATTTAACTATTTGGTTGAAAATTCAACTATTTTTTTAAAGTTATCTTTTTTGGTCGAAAATTCAACAGCTTGATTGAAACTTGAACTACTTTCGTAAAAACTTATTTGATTGGTTAAAGATTGAACTATTTTGTTAGAAATTCGTTTTTTGGTTGAAAATTAATTTTTTAAACTGAAGATTGAACTATTACATTTTTGGCTGAAAATTGATCGTTTTTAGTTGAAAATTCCACTATTGCATACTCCCAACAAATGAAATTCCCGACTCTGTAAAATTCTAAAAATAGAGAATTCCCGAATAATAAAATTCCCGGAATTATAAAATTGGCGAATTATAAAAATCCCGAATATGAAAATTCCCGAGAGAAAATGGCCGAATTATAAAATATCCAAACTGTAAAATTCCCGAATTTATTCAATTAAGAAAATTGTTTTTTAATAAATATTATTTATTCGATTTTTTTATTTTTTTAAATTAAAAAACAACATGCACATTTTCAAACAAAATTTTTCACCCAGAAATATATATTTATTCAATTATTTTTATTTTTAATTCAAACAATAATTTAAAAAATGTAATGAATTAAAAAAAATTTCTTTCATAAAAATATCTGATTATATTGTTTTTAATAAATAAATATTACTAATTGAAACCCCATTTTTAATGGCTTAAATTCGGGAACTTTTTAGTTCGCATTTTTTTAATTTGGCAATTTTCAAATTCGGTAATTTTGAAGTATTAAGAGGTTGAATAAAATAAATTTTAAGTCGTCTTATTTGAAATTTAAATTGTTGAAAATTGTGGAATTTCAAACTGAAACAAGACGATTTTAAATTGAAAAGGATGAAAATGGCATGATATCAGATTCGACAAATTAAAATTTGTCCATAAACACACGAACGAATCAGAATAAGCTTCTAGTCGACCGAGTTCTCTGATTGCTTATCGCGAGCTTTGAGCTTGTTAATATAAGCGCTGCTCTTCCTACTGGGAACTCAAATATCCTGTGGTCAGTGTCAGTGAAGGATCTTGCCTCTTCAAAATTATTTTTGTTCTTCAAAATTATTTTCGCGCTTCAAAATTATTTCGGCTCTGAAAAATTATTTTTATCTTCAAAATTATCAAGACTGAAAAGGACCAAAGCTTCGAGATGCCGCCGAAACTTTCTGGGAAAGTAGGAGCGATGAAGTCCGAGATGAAGTCTAGGGTTGTGGAAAAACCGAAGAGCTCATTCAGTCGGAAGAAGAGGAGGAATGAGTCCTACGCGATTTACTTGTACAAAGTTTTGAAGCAAGTTCAGCCAGAAACTGGGATTTCGAGCAAAGCCATGAGCATCATGAATAGCTTCATGAACGATATTTTTGAACGGATTGCTTCTGAAGCTGGACGTTTGGTTGGATATAACAAACATCGCACAATGACTGCTCGCGAGATCCAAACTGCCGTGAAACTTCTCCTGCCAGGTGAACTGGCCAAGCACGCCATCAGCGAGGGAACAAAATCTACCACCAAATACAACTCCGACAGGAAATAATTGATTTTTATCATCCAGTGTTTTTATGTGATTCTTTTTTTTTGAGTTTTGTGTTTTTAATATTTATGAGTTCTGTCTCAACCGTTAATTTATTCAATTTACTGAACTATTTATAAAAAAGGCCCTTTTCAGGGCCGCCAAATTTTTTAACGTGGGACTGACTCATTTGAACATGTGGTTTTTTTGTCTTTTGTTTATAGGTTAAACGAAAGTAGTGTTCTAAAGAGTTTTAAGTGCTCGGAGAAATTCTCACGGGCATGAGAATATGCTCGACCTTTATGTGCTTTGAGAATTTAATGAGCATTTTGAATTAGGATTTAAAAAATCGTATTTTCTACTTTTATTGAGGTAGGGTGACCAGATTTCTGTTTCACCAAACCGGGACACATATTTTCCGGACACCCCCCCCCCCATCAATAAATCGCAAAATTCAAAAAATCTTTTAAATTATTTTACTTATTTATTATTGTCAATTATTCTAGAATCCTTGATACAGTTTCGAATCTTATTTTCCAAACATCTTTTACATTCTCATCAAAATGAGAAAGTATTGGTTTTATGTGAAAAATGACTTTCGCGGATTCCATCAAATGTCGACGTTTTGAGGCCCCCTGAGTCAGAAAAAATGGTTTTTACGTCGGTGTCTGTCTGTCGTTGTTGTCGTCGTCGTCGTCGTCTGTATATCGGATAACTTTTGAAAGACTAACCGGATTAGATTGTGCTTTGGCACACAGTTTCAGGGGGAAAAAAGAGGAATCGAGTTCGTTAACCAGCCATTTTGGATGAAAATTCAAAAAGTTAGAGCATTTTTAAAAATTTTTAGACCACTTTTTTCCAAATTTCAAAATTATATGTGCGGGCGCTTATAGTACTCGAAAATCTAAACAATTTATCCTTACGACTTTTTTTGATGAAAAGAAAATTGTCCGAGTTACAGCATTTTCAAAATCCCCCCAAAAAAGCGAAAAGTAACATTTTCGGCCAAACAACGCACGATACGAAAAAAAGTCAAGATAGGAAAAGTGTTTCTTTTCTCACGTCCTACAAGATTATCATAACGACTTTTTGAATTTTCTTGAAAAATCGAAAATTCATATTTTTATTACACAAGAAATAATGAAAAATCAAAAAAATCAATTTCACGGTCAAACTATGCAAGATACGACAAATCATGACTGGACTAAAATTGTGCATTCAAAAAAGATCTACACATTTCTCATGGGTCACTTTTTGATAGGATGTGTAGTTTTTGTTTTATTCGTAAAAAATAACATTAACAGTGAAAAAATTGGCCCGATAAGCGGGCACATTCTCATCAAAACTTTGCTTATTTGCTTTATTTTTCATCTCGGGTGTGTTTTTTCACAATATTTCATTGTTTTTTTGTTCTCAATACTATTTCTAACGATTGAAACAATAAAATATAATAATAATTCAAACAATTTATTCTGACTGAAAATCTGACTTTTATTTCAGAATGCGTTTTGATCTTTGTTTACTAAAATAATTTCTGTGAAAAAATTCGACTATTACATTTATATTTCAAGAACTATGTTCCAAATAGACGAAATGAATATATATATATATATATATATATATTTAAAAAAAAAAAAAGAGTTATTGGTTCCTCGTTTAGAGGTGGGCCGAGAATGCGCAGATGGAAACATATGAACTCCTATCTAATACAACGCTGCTGAAGGCTGTGACCTTCTCAGTATAAAACATCAACCAATTGCGACTCTCTCGGTTTCCATTCCTTGTCCTCGCCCCCCCCCCGCCCTCCCCACGTCACAGAAGTTTTGGTGGGACTGACGTAAGAACTGGACTCTCCACTATACGACGAATCACTACTTAACTTGGGCATGATTTCGACTCGCACAACAAATTTCGCGCATAAAGGTGGTAGTTGGGTGTACAATCTAAACATGAATAATACAAACAATAAAGTAGCCTCGGAATGGACTGAAACTTTGATTGAGGTTTTGAAATGTGGTCAGGAGTAGATAGGGAATCACATGGTAGTCAAGGGGTCGGTTTGATTATGAATGAAAAAGCAAGATATATGTTCCAAAAACGACTTAAATACTTTTTTTCTCCCCTTTTCAGATAGTTGGAAAAAAATCTTTCTGATTGTAGGATTTATTATAAAGATACGGAAATATACGCTGAAGTAAAGGAATTACCTTCTTCATTTTAAATCAAATACAACTTTAGTCATTTTTATCTGAAGAACATTGAACATAACATATGGTCGTTGCGAAGCGCGACGACCAAATTGCGCGCAGCAAGCGCGCTCAAACTTTTGGGTTTCTATTATACGATGAACAGAAACGAGCGTGAAGCGCGAGGTGCACATGATGATCATACGAAATATCGAGCGCGAAGCGCGAGTGTCGTGATGAGAATGTGTTCCTTAAGGTCGATAGAACCTTAAGTAAATTAGTTC
>CAKNYM010051298.1:34449-44741 GCA_932195095.1 Andricus curvator
TTGAATTTTCAACCTGAAAACATGAATTTACTACTAAATAGTTGAATCCTCAACAAAAAAAGATTAATTTTCAACCAAGAATATTAATTTCTAACAAAAAGACAATTTTCAACAAAATACCAAAATACATGAACCTTCTTGTTTGACAAATGAATTTTTCTTGTTGAAAATTCATCATTCAAAATATCAATTTTCAACCAAAATAGTTGAACTTTCGACCAAAAATATGAATTTTCAACAGAATCGTTTAATTTCCTACCAAATTGTTGAATTTTCAAGACAAAAAAAAACGAATTTTCTATCAAACTTTTGAATTTTCAACCAGAAAATATGAATGTTGAATAAAATAGTTGAATCCTCAACTGAAATAGATTAATTTCTAAAAAAGAAGATAATTTTCTACGAAAAAGACAAATTTTCAACAAAATAAGTGAATTTTCAACCAAATAGTTGACTTTCCAAATAAAAAAAGTCAATTTTCAATTAAGAATATCAATTTTTAACCAAAATAGTTGAATTTTCAACCAAAAAATATTAATTTTCAACAAGAAAGTTAATTTTCCAACTATAAAGTTTAATTTCCTACTAGGTTGTTGAATTTTCAAGCCAAAAAGACGAATTTTTTATAAAACAGTTGAATTTTCAACCTAAAAATATGAGAATATAAAGCCAAATGGTCGATTTTTTAAATAAAAGATATTAAGCCTCAACAAAAATAAGTGCCCATGGACGAATTTTTTGTCAAAATAGACGAATTTTCAACAAATAGTTGAATTTTCGACCAAAGAGTAGAATTTTCAACAAAATAATTACATTTTCTAATAAAATAGTTTAATTTCTTAGCAAATAGTTGAATTTTCAACCTACTGAAATGAATTTTTAATACAAAAGATAAATTTTCTACCAAGATGATTAATTTTCTATCAAAAAAGACGAATTTTCTATAAAACAGTTGAATTTTCAACCCAAAAATATATTAATACAAAAGATTATTTTCAATCCATAATGAAGAATTTTCTATAAAAAAAACGAATTTAAAAAAAAAATGCATTTTTCACCAAAAAAGATAACTTTCGAACAAAATAATTGAATTTTTAACAAAATGGTTAAATTTCCAAATAAAGGAGAAAAAAACACACCAATTTTCAAACAAATAGTTGAATTTTTATCTAAAAAAGATAAATTTTCAATCTAAATTGGAAAAGTTAAATTTTCAGTAGAAGTAATTGATTTACAACAACAAAAAATATTTTTCAACGAAATAGTCAAATTTCCAACCAATGGGATGAATTTTCAACAAAAATAATGAATCTGCAACTAAAAAGAGGAATTTTTTAAAAAACAAGTTCGAATTTGAACCAAAAAGGACCAATTTTCGACCAAAAAAGATAAATTTTTAACCAAAACGAATAAACTTTCAACCAAAAATAGTTGGATTTTCTTATTGGGTGCTAATAATTAGTTCGAATTTAAGTTTTAAGTTCAATTTTAAACGCTATTAATTAAAAATTTTCTCAGAATAAAGTTTTAATAAGAAATTATTCCATGTTTAATGTTTTCAATTAAAATAATACAATTTTGTTCAGCTTTGAATTAAAATTTTATATAATAAATTAATTAATTGCTTTCAAATGATTTATTCTTTTTAAATGAATTTTTACTTTTTAAATGGATTTTTACTTTTTTCAAAGATTTTAAGGGCTTCTAAGGGATTCTAAAGGATTTCAAGAGATATACAAAATGTCAAGGGATTTTAAAGAATTTTGTAGGATTTTCAAAGATTTTAAGGGATTTTGAGGTATTTCTGGGAATTTTATAAAGATTCAAGGATTTTATTGACTCTGCAAGAACTTCAAGGGATTTCAAAGAATTCTAGGGATTTAAACGGTTTTTTTCTTAGGGAAAATTAATGATTAAGTTTTATTTTAATTATATTCTAGAGCTTTCAAATGATTTATTCTTTTTAAATGGATTTTTACTTTTCCCAAAGGTTTCAAGGAATTTTGAGGAATTCCAGAGAATTTTACAAAGATTAAAGGATTTTATTACATCTCCAAGGATTTCAAAGGGATTTAAAAGATTTCTAGGGATTTAAACGTTTTTTTTCAGGAAAAATTAATGATTAAGTTTAATTTGAATTATATTCTAGGGCTTTCAATTGATTTATTCTTTTTAAATGAATTTTTACTTTTTCCAAAGTTTTCAAGGGATTCTAAGGGATTATAAAGGATTACAAGAAATATACAAAATTTCAAGGGATTTTAAAGAATTTTATTGGATTTTCAAAGATTTCAAGGGATTTTAAGGTATTTTAAGGAATTTTACAAAGATTTAAGGATTTTATTAAATCTCCAAGGATTCCAAAGGATTTCAAAGATTACGAGGGAATTAAATATTCCTTGAAGTTTAATTCAATTTATCAAGGAATTTAAAATGATTCACACTTTAAAGAATAAATTAAATTACGTTTCAAAGGATTTTTACGGATTACAACAATTTAAGGTGAGAAGATTAAGGTTTGCAGAGCCTCCAATTATTTTAAAGATTTTGGGAGATTTTACGAATTTCAATTGATTTTAACAGATTTTAGAAGATTTAAAAGATTTTAATTGACTTAAAGATATTTTCAAAGGTATCAGGGAATTTCAAGAGATTCCAAAAGATTTTTTAATGAATTTTAATTTAATTTTAAGAGATTTTAAAGATATCAAGGAGATTCACAGATTTTTATTGTGTAAAGTGTATTTCGGTGGAATTGCTATTTTTGTATACCTTCATGTGAGATTGTGAATTTATTATTATTATTTATTCTAATGTTGATTATTAGATTTTTTTCTATATCATGATTTTCTATAATGATTTTCGTAGAACAAAAATCCGAGTAATTAACCCCTCCGTCAAGGCTTATTTTTGTAATAAGTCACCCGCCAGTCATAGAAAATGTTCTTGAATTTAAATAAATTATTCGTTGAATATATGTAACAAAATATTTATTTTATTTAAAAAAAGATTTTTGTTGCAGGAACAGCGAACTGTATATTAAATAAAAAAATAATAATAACCAAGAAATTTCTTCGAAAATACGTTTTTCTTGGTGATTTTTTGAGAGGCAATGAGTTTGAAATGTTTACTTTGGAACATTATCAAATTACAAATAATTCAATTCTGAATGCCTTTTTCTTGCATGGTTTTATTTTTACGGTGAATCCTTTTTTTCACAGATTAATTTGGAAAGAGGCTTAATAAATTCGAAAGTTACTTTAAGAATATTCAATTATGAATGTTTTCTGGAAATTTTTCTGGAAATTTTTCAATTGTTCATTTTTACGTTTTGAAAGATGTGAATTTTGAAAAGGTGTTGAACAGTCGAATTTTTGGTTCGAAAATTCAACAATTTAGTAGAAAATTAAACTATTTTCTTGAAAATTCATTTCTTTGGTTAAAAATTTATTTATTCTGTTGAAAATTTGTCTTTTGTGGTAGAAAATTAATTTTTTTATTAAAATTGCAACTTTTGGGTTGAAATTAATCTTTTTCAATTGAACCAGGCATTTTGGATGAAAATTCAAAAAGTTAGAGCATTTTCCAAATTTTTGAGACCCTTTTTTTAAGATTTAAAAATTATATTCACTGATTTTTTTAGAACTCAAAAAGGCAATCAATTTATCCTTATGACTTTTTTCGATAAAATGAAAATTTTTAGAGTGATAGCATTGACAAAATTTAAAAAATCAATCGAAAGTGCAAATTTTAAGCCAAACAACGTACGATATGAAAAAGAGGCCAGAAGAGAAAAACGTTTCTTTTTGAAAGCCTTACAAGATTATCATATCAACTTTATGAATTTTCTTGAAAATCCAAAATTCAAATTTTGATCGCACAAAAAATAATGAAAAATAAAAAATTCCATTTTGTGGTCAAACTATGCAAGATAACAAAAAAGATAAAAGAACAAAAATTGTGCTCCTAAAAAAAGATCTACAAATTTATTGTAGATCACTTCTTGATAGCACGTATAGTTTCTGTTTTATTCGTGAAAAATGATAATAAAAATAAAACAATTAAATTTTTGGACAAACGACACAAGCTACGACAAAAATAAATAGACGAATGTTGTTGAACCAAAAAGAGCTACAAATTTGTCATGAATTATTTTTTGATAGGATGCCTCGTTTTCGTTTTAATCGTGAAAAATAACATTGAAAAAAAAAAAAAAAAATTGTTGAAAAAACGACACAAGCTACGAAAAAAAATTAATAAAAAAAAATTGTGCACCTGAAAAACATCTACAAATTTTTGTAAATCACTTTTTAATAGGACGCGTAGTTTCGGTTTTAATGATGAAAAATAACATTAAAAATAAAAATGAAAAATTCGTGGAAAAGCGACAAAAGGCACGAAAAAAAATTGATAGACAAAAGCTGTTCACCCAAAAAAGAGATTCATTTTTTGGATAGGACAGATAGCTTCTGTTTTAATCGTATCAAATGAAAAATTAAATTTTTGCACAAACGTCACAAGCTACGGAAAAAATAAATGGACAAAAGTTGTTCAGCCGAAAAAGAGCAGCAGCTTGAAAAAGATACAGGGGAGGTTAGATTGATGGAGAAATAGAAGAATATTGACGTTGATAGAATCAGGATAGGATGAGATAGAGAAAAGTAGACTGGAAAAGAAAGACGTGAATTTAGATTGAAAAAAATATAGAAAAAGATTGACGGGGATTGATAAAGGATAAGAAGAGATAGAGAAGAGAAGATCGAAAAAGATAACGGGAGTTTAGATTGATAGAGAGATACAAAAATATTGTTGATAGAATCAGGATTGGATGAGATAGAGGAAAGGAGATTGCAAATGAAAGACGTGAATTCATATTGACAAAAAGATATAAAAGGATTGACGTGGATAGATGAAGGATAAAAAGAGATAGAGAAGAATTTTGGATATCTGACTTAAGATTCGTGATCACCGACCCACAAGACCCCCAGATGCCAAGTTTCATGAAAATCCCTCAAGTTTTTGAAAACTCGTCCGCCATATTGGATCCGCCATTCTGAATTTCGAAAATCTGGCTCCGGATTCGTAATCAGCAACCCCAAAAACCCTAGAGTACCAAGTTTCATTTCACTTGTGCCTTCGTGCTATAAGATCCTGTCCAATGTAATCTTAAGTAAACTAACTCCTGTTGCCGAGGAAATCATTGGGGATTACCAGTGTGGATTCCGCCGAAACCGTTCTACAAGCGATCAAATGTTCACAATTAGACAACTGTTAGAAAAGAAATGGGAATTTAATGAAGTAGAACATCAGCTATTTATCGATTTCAAAAAAGCTTACGACTCTATTATACGCGCACGAATGTACTGGATCCTAGAGTTCTTGGGTGTACCAAGAAAATTAGTTAGACTTATCGAAATTTGCTTAAGCGACAGTAGGGGTAAAATTCGTGTAAACGAAAATTTATTTGAAGAGTTTTCGATCCACGATGGCCTGAAACAGGGCGATGCACTTTCGTGCGTCCTTTTCAACTTAGTTTTAGAAAACGTGGTCAGACAAGTACAAGCGAATCCGACCGGTTTTACCCTCAATGGGATAATACAAATACTTGGGCATGCGGATGATCTCGACTTACTAGGGGATGATAAAGAAACCGTGGCTAAAAATGCAA
The DNA here is from genome assembly GCA_932195095.1 of Andricus curvator. Classification (NCBI taxonomy): domain Eukaryota; kingdom Metazoa; phylum Arthropoda; class Insecta; order Hymenoptera; family Cynipidae; genus Andricus; species Andricus curvator. Next base: position 40,118 of record CAKNYM010051298.1, read on the forward strand.
AAATCTTGATCACAAAAGCCAAAGATATTGTTTTGGAAGTTAGCGAATCGAAGACAAAATATATAACCGTCGTCAGATCCGAACAAAGTAATGTAGGCGGGGATCTGATGGCCGGAAATATGAAATTCGAAAGGGTTAACGAGTTTAAATACCTCGGGTCTATTATAACTAGCGAAAATAACATTAAAACGGAAATCAACGCGCGGCTGCACGCTGGCAATGGGTGCTATTATGCAGCAAACACGCTACTAAAATCGCGATTGCTATCTAGAAACATCAAAGTAAGAATTTACAAAACGATAATAATGCCAGTCGTCATGTACGGGTGTGAAACGTGGGCGCTGACGAAAGGAGAGGAGAATAGGTTTAGAGTTTTTGAAAATAAAGTACTTAGAAAAATCTATGGTCCAAAGAGGGACGAAGAGACTGGTGAAGCAGTGTTGCGGAGTAAACGTGTCATTTAAATAAATAACACGAGAATTCCAGATCAATCTAAAATATATATACCTAACACTTATATACCTATCCACCTCATACCTATATTCCTACCTACCTTATACCTATATACCCATATGCACACTACTATTCTCCAACCGAACAAGTCACGCCTACCCCGAAAGGGAAATGGCTTAATGGTATAATAATAATAATAATAATGCTCTCTACGGGTCAGCAAATATTAATAGATTAATGAAAGCGCGTAAATTATGATGGGCGGGGCATGTAGCAAGAATGGGCAATGAAAGAACAGTGGCGCAAGTTTTAAGAGGGAAACCGATTGGTAAGAGACCTCTAGGCAGACCGAGAAACAGATGGGAGAAAAATGTGAGGGATGATCTAAAAGAACTAGGACATGATTACTTAAACTGGATGGAGGATGCACAGTAGGGTGGTCCAAAAATGCATTGGAAAATTTGTTCGAATCCACCCAAAAATAAACCCATTTTTTTTGTTTTGAAAAAAAATGATATTTAGGGGTGGCGCAAGCCCCATGAAGTTTAACATGTATTTCCCATAAGAGAAAAAGACGGTTTTGTAAATCTTATTCACTTTTCAAAAATCAACACCATAAGTATGTTTTATAGGGTCCCAAAGAAACCCCATAAGTGAAAAAATGGGTTTTGCGAGTTTTTGGCGCTAATTATGATTTTTTTGCGGTTTTTTTAATGCGAATTGTTTCTAATACATGAAATATTACTTTATACTGAAAATTAGATATTTTCATGAATTGTTTAAACAATTTATTATTGTTTTTAGCAATTTTCTCATAGAATGGAGTTAGAAAGACGCGGTTTTTTCACAAATTTTCCATTTGTTGTCCAATTTTCAAATAGAGGGAAGTGATAGTTCATCAATGATAACAGGAGTGATTGTTTAAACAATTTATTATAATTATTAATAATATTATATTTGAATAATGCTGAACAGATGCGGTTTTTTTTTTGAAATTTCTGGTTTTTTGTCCACTTTTCATTCGGAGTGAAGTAATAATGAATTCAAGTTACAAAATAATTGTTTAAACAATTTATTATACTTATTAATAATATTATAATTGAATAATGCTAGAAAGATGCGTTTTTTTTTAAATTTCTGGCTTTTTGTTTAATTTTCATTTGGAGTGAAGTAATAATGAATTCAAGTTAACAAAATAATTGTTTAAACAATTTATTATCATTGTTGATAATATTCTCTTTGCTTAATCGGTAGAATGTTGCGATTTTTTCTGAAATTTTCAATTGTTTGTTTATTTTTTATTAGGTGTGACTTGATAATTAATTAGATTTGGCAAAAATAATTGTTTAAACAAATTATTATTGTTTATGACTATCTTCATCTATATCGATTGCGCCTGATAGTTGCGATTTTACGGCAATTTTTACCTTTCTGTCCTTTTTTCACTTAGTGAGGTAATAATTAATTAAAGTTAACAAAAAAGTTGTTTAGACAATTTAATATTGTTTATAACTATCTTTTCTCAGATAAGTGCTAGAAAGTGGCGGTTTTTTCTAAAATCTTTCACTTTGCATCGCCTTTTTATTTATGAACAAGTAATAAGTCAACCACAACAAAAATGATTTTTCGAATGGTATTCTTGTTTTAAGTGAATTATTTTTGCTCTTTATATAGAATAATTAGGAATTATTTAATAAAATAGAATCAATTAAAAATTAATTAATTTTTAAAAAATTAAAAAGAATTTTTTTTAATAATAATATAATAATTAGGAATAGGTGGATGGACTAGGTCTTTAAATGACTCGTAAAAGTTTTTTTTTGATTACAACAAGAAGTTTATTGCAAAGCGTAAAAGAAAAACTTGGAATTGAAAATCTCTAATGTTTATTTATTAATTGTCAGTGATTAAGCAGGCGAAGCAAAGTGAAAGGTTTTAGAAAAAACCGCCACTTTCTAGCACTTATCTAAGAAAAGATAGTTATAAACAATATTAAATTGTTTAAACAACTTTTTTGTTAACTTTAATTAATTATTACCTCACTAAGTGAAAAAAGGACAGAAAGGTAAAAATTGCCGAAAAAACGCAACTATCAGGCATTGATATAGATGAAGATAGTCATAAACAATAATAATTTGTTTCAACAATTATTTTTGCTAAATCTAATTAATTATTGAGTCACCCCTAATTAAAAATAGCCAATCAGTTGAAAATTTCAGAAAAAACCGCAACATTCTATCAATTAAGCAAAGATAATATTATTAACAATGATAATAAATTGTTGAAACAATTATTTTGTTAACTTGACTTCATTATTACTTCACTCCAAATGAAAATTGGACAAAAAGCCAGAAATTTCAGAAAAAACCGCATCTTTCTAGCATTATTCAATTATAATATTATTAATAAGTATAATAAACTGTTTAAACAATTACTTTTTAACTTGAATTCATTATTACTTCACTCCGAATGAAAAGTGGACAAAAAACCAGTAATTAAAAAAAAACCGCATCTTTTCAGCATTATTCAAATATAATATTATTAATAACTATAATAAATTGTTTAACCAATTATTTTGTTAACTTGAATTCATTATTACTTCACTACAGATGAAAATTTGTCAAAAAGCCAGAAATTAAAAAAAATCTGCATCTTTCTAGCATTATTCAAATATAATATTATGAATAATTATAATAAATTGTTTAAATAATCACTATTGTTAACATTGATGAACTATCACTTCCCTCTAATTAAAAATTGGACAACAAATGGAAAATTTGTCAAAAAACCGCGTCTTACTAACTACATTCTATGAGAAAATTGCTAAAAACAATAATAAATTGTTTAAACAATTCATTAAAATATCTCATTTTCAGTATAAAGTCATATTTTATGTATTAGAAACAATTCGCATTAAAAAAACGGCAAAAAAATCATAATTAGCGCCAAAAACTCGCAAAACCCATTTTTTCACTTATGGGGTTTCTTTGGGGCCCTATAAAACAGATTTATGTGGGTGATATTCGAAAAGTGATATTTTATTCGTATTCTATGCGGCTAATTGTGAAGAGAAATGTTGAGTTTCAACTCGATTGAGATAATATTGAAGATTCTGAATAAGATTTACAAAAACGTCTTTTTTTCTTATGGGAAATACATGTTAAACTTCATGGGGCTTGCGCCACCCCTAAATATAATTTTTTTTTCAAAACAAAAAAAATAGATTTATTTTTGGGTGGATTCGAACAAATTTGGGGAGTGTCCCCATAAAAATTGGAAAAAAAATTTTTTTGACCACCCTAGTGTACAATGATGAGTTTCCTTTTGAAGACTTCGTGGAAATATATCTTTCTTTCCTCAAATGTAATAATAATAATAATTCCTCAAATGGATGAATGAATTGATTTTCCTTTTGTTTATAATCTAAACGTCAGAGGTTGAACGATCCTCACACGTTATTATCATAAAATTTATGAAACACGTGAATTTTGGAATGCCATAGCAACTCATGACACTCCTTTGATTCAATTAATTATAAAACCAAGTTCGAAAAATTAGAATTCGAAAATTTGAATTTTAGAATTTATTCACTATTTATTGTGCATATACTTATACATTATTATATATTTATTTATAAAATAAAAAAGAGTTATAAGAAATATAATCTATATAATATAATCAATGAAAATGTTATTTACGAATCAGGACGATTGAGCCGAAAATTGTAAAAAAGTAATCCAAATTTTGAAAATTTGATCCATTATAGTGAAAAATAAAAAGCGGATCTTACGAGCTTGACAAAAAAGCTTGATTAAATTTTTCACTGGAGTGTTTTTTTTCGAAAATACTGCGTTGTTTTGTCACCCCGGCGCCGTGAGAATCGATCGTTCGATGTTTGATTTATTTTTATAAATAAAAAGAATGAACCTCAAATTTGTTATTATATTTTTAAAAAATTTTGTATTATTTTTGTAATCTTGTATATTTTGTAAATTTCTATTATTAAATTAATCAAAATGAAAAATTTAGTTTGTCTATTATTTAAAAAATCATAAATGCTTCCTCTATGAGGAAGCAAATACATTTGCTAACGCTACACGGAGAAAAATAGGAGTCAAGAATTAGTCTACATTCCTGATAGTCCAGTAACTCATTACTAAACTGGCATTGT
>CAKNYM010051298.1:49741-81678 GCA_932195095.1 Andricus curvator
GCGTGGCGCTGCAATCACGCAAATATCTCATCCTCGAACGTTTTGGACACATTACTATACTTTCCAGGACCAAGTGCTGCTGCCCCTTTGCAAGGACAACTTTTCATCGAATATTTTACGTTACATACCAAATTCTGCTGCGATTTCTACTCCTTTTTTAAATGATACTGAATGTTAAATGTGTAATTATAATTTTTATGAGTATCGATTAAAATATCTTTTTGCATTTAACAACTCATCTGAAATAATTTCGGTTATTATGCTATCAGGGAGAGAAATCTACCTTTGACTTCAATAAATATAAATTTGAATAGTATGGTATGCTTTGTATATAAATACATTTATTATTTCTTCATAGTCATAAACCATGTAATACATTATTCGGATTTAGTGTTAATACTATTGACTAGAGGTATTTGTTTTGTTCAATAAAAGTTTCAATCTTTCTGTTTAAATATGATTACAATATCCAAATAATAAAACCTATTTTTTTCCACAGGACCAATTACAACTTCAATTACATTCAATCACGGTAGCATATTAAATATTTGTTTTTGGGTGTAGGAATGATCAATATTTGGAAACATTATTCATTTTTGTAGGAATGATTCCCATATTTCTGCACTCTTTTTTTAAATAAAAGTTCTGTGTAAAGAATTTGTGTAATCTTCACAAAACCGATGACTTCCATTTTTCTCCGTGTAGTTGGTCCATCTGTCGTTGCCAGGTGTGCATCGCTCTACCGCCGAACTTATACCACTAATGGTTATAATATAACTACAACATTTCGCTTTCATCCCTCATAGCGTACAGACACGCTAACCATTTTTCCAGTTTTTGAATTTTCACTTTTTTAAATGCTAAAAATAGTCCGCCTTTGACTTTTCCTGTAACGTTATCGTATCGCGAATTAAAAAATTTTGAAATCATTCAGGAAATATGTATCCAACAGTGATTTTCAGTTATTTTTTTTTTGTCCTGTGTCCTAGCAGCACCTCCTGAAACAGTAACCAATTTTGAAGTCTTCGATCTGGTGAAAAACGATACAAATAATGTTAAAGTTTATGGTGAGTTCCGTTTTTTCAATTATTGTTTATATATTCAGGAAATTCTTCATCAGGGTGCCATATGAGCCACAAATTTTGTTCGTTATAAAAGAAAAAGGTTCAGGTGGCTTCAACCAAAAAATATTTTTTAATTAATAAACAAAATGTCAACCAAATTTTAGTTTGAGGGGAAAACTAATTTTGAATGAAAAATAAAAATTACGAATAACGATTTATTTTTTAAGTTTATTTGCTCTTAGGGATATATAAATATAATTTTCCTAAGATTCTTGAGAAAATCTAGAAGATATTTAAGTCTTGTACGAGCTTGCAACAAAGTTAGAAATATGTTATAAATTTTCGCAAATCTTTCAAAGACTTGAAATATTTGTAATTTCTTGAAAATATCTGAAATTCTTAAATATTTTTAAAACTGAATCAAATTATTCCTTAAAATTAAAAAAATTACCCTAAAACCTTCCAGGTACTTTTTTTTGACAATTTTTGGAAACTTTCGAAATATTTTGTATTACCTTGCATCCTTTCAATATCGTTAGTAAAATGAACATTTTATTTCAAAATCTTCATAAATCTACATATCGATTAAAATTTTTTGAAATCTTTCCCAATTTTTAATTCTTTTTGAAAGTTTTGCAAAACTATCAAAATGAAGAAAATTGCCTTAAAATCTTCCACACTGATTTTTGATAATTTTGGAAATATTTTGCAATATTTTATAATATTTTTAAAGGTCTGTTAAAATAAGTGTTTCAATATAAAAAATAATTAAATTTTTTTTCAGGAATCTTAAGAAAATGTTTATATTCTCTAGAAACCTATCAGAAGTCTCAAAAAGCTTCTAAGTTTTTTGTTCGAAGTCTTCAAAAATCTAGGATTAAAATTTTTTGAATTCTTTTCAAATTGAGAATTATTTTCTAATCTTTTAAAAACTTCTAAATATCTCTTAAATTTACTCGAATTTTTTCTAAAATTCTGCAACTTTGCAAAATTCAAAAATATTGCTTCAAAAACTTCTACGTTCTTATTTGGAATTTTAGGAAATTATTTAAAGTGTTTTGAAATCTTTTCGAATTTTCTCCTAAAATTCGTTTTTCGAAATAAAAAATCATTAAAAATTTGTTCAGGAATCTTAAGAGATTTTTTTTATTATGAAGTCTTTCAAAATTCTTATAAAGCTTCTTTTTAGGAATTTCGAATCATTTGTGTATTAAAAGCTAAATAATGTAAAAAATTCGTTCTGACTCTATAAAATTCTTTAAAATATTATTAATAAATTCCATCACTATATTCTTTAAAAACCTTCAAATTTTTTTGAACACAGCAAATCTTTTTGAATCCCATAAAACATCTCCAAATCTTTAATATCTTTAAAAATTCCTTTAAAAATTTAAAAATCTTTTAAATCCTTTTAGAACCCATAAAATCCATTGAAATCTTTACAAACTTTGATGTTTTTTTATACACTCTTAAAATCCTTTGAAATTTTGTGGAATCTTGTAAAATTTCCTAACATTTTTCAAATCCCTTGAAGTCTTTTAAAATCTTTAAATCTTTCGAAATTTCAATTTTTTAGATGGTTGTCATAACGAATAGCCAATCAGCCAAGACGTTTGAAAATATAATTGAAAGCAAATTAAAAAAATAGTTGCATCATTATAATTTACATGATTCACTTTGTTATTTTGAAAAACATCCCTAAGTTTGAAGAATTTTGAATAATATTCGGGAAATCAAAAATGTATGCAAAAGCATGATTTTCTTGCAAATTTCAAATAATTTGAACAACAAAATTAAAATACGAATTAATTCCAAAAAGTAAAAGAACCAAGCAATGAAAAGGAATAATTTCGTGTGTTAATTTAAAATTGATTTTTCCTCAATGATTAAAAAAAAAATTTGATTCACTTCTAAATTATTTTGATAGAGTTACACATTTCAATTTTTTAAATATTACAAACGAAAATGTATAGTATAAAGAACGATTATAAGAGTGCGAAACAAAATTTAATGAATATTAATTTTTTATTTCTAATTCTGTCTGACAAAAACACGGTCCCTGAGGAAACACAAAAAATTGAATTGCCTCAACAGATCAACAAAAGTTTTATTCAAATACTTTGGGAAAAATTTTAGTAAGTATCCATATTTGGAAATATTGAATCCCTTCTACTTTCTCACAATTCAATCAAATACCCTGGTGGAAATTTTTTTACAAAAAAATACAAAAACCTAAAACCATTTTTACAGGAATCTACAAATAAATACAATCAATTACAACAAAAATTATAGGAAATTACAACTTTTTTCTATTATTTGGACGAATTTTGTACTTTCTTTGTATTTTATTGTATATTGCGATATTTTATTGTAGTTTCAATTTCCCACAAGATTTAGATTGAGATGTGTACATTTTATTTTATAACAAAATATTAATTAATTATAACAAAAAAGTTTATATGTTTCAACTTTAAATACTTACGTTTGAAGTTTTTTTCTCCTTCAAATATATAGCAATCGATCAGTGCAATGTTCTTAATATTTGTCATCCTAGGTCGAAAAAAGGCAACTTTTTGACTAAAAATAAAAATTGAACAATTGAAAAAGAATTCAACACGGTCATTGAAATTACAAGATTCGCACTCTTGAAGATAAAAATTTTTTCATTTGCAACTATGAAAACTGAAGTGCAAATAAAATCACTCAAAATTGAATTTTGTTTTTATTAAAAGCCGTTCAACTGCAAAAATTAAAAAATTTTAACTTTTAGACATTCTACAGTTCCAAGATTTAAAAAAAATAAAAATCTACGCTATCATTTTCAATGTTTTAAATTGAAGAATAAATCAAAAAAATATAATTTTAAAAATTATATCATTGCAAGCAATTTCAAGCTAGAGACATCCATTTTTATATAAAAAATGGTTTCTAAATCTTTTAAAAGATTTTCTTCAAAATTTGTTTTACAAAAATCATTTCAAAATTTTGTAGGAATCTAATGAAAATTTTGTTATTATCTCGGAACTCGAATTTTTCCTACAATTTTTTGAAAATCCTGCAAAATTAAAAAATTGCATTAAAATCTTCCAGATTCTTATTTGAAAATTTTGGAAATATTTCTAGATATTCTTTTGAAATTATTACAAAAAAAATCATTGTCAGTTTTTCTAGAAATTTCGAGGAAAATTTTTATTCTTTTGAAACCTTTCAAAATGCCTGAAAAATTTCTAAATTTTTTTGGATATCTTCAAAAATCTACATTTTGCTTCAAATGTTTTGAAATCTTTTCAAGTTTTGAATTATTTTGGACTCTTTTAAAATTTCTAAATATATCTTAAACTTCATCAAATTTTGTTTTGTTGGATTGTCATTTATTATTCCAATTTTTTTAAAACTCTTTTCAAATATTCTCCTAAGATAAATTTTTCAACATAAAAAATCACTTTAAATTTTTCCAGCAATCTTAACAAAATCTTTGTATTTTCTTAAAACCTTGAAATATTCTTAAAAAGCTTCAAAATTATATTTTGAAATCTTCAAAAATCTACATTTGTGGGCTTCCACATAAAAAGGGCCCTATGACAGTAAATAAGGGCCCTTTTACCGAAACATTTTTTTTTAAGTTTCTAATTTTTATTATGCAGTTCGGTCCGGCAACGTATTCCTGGCATAATTTTGAACAAAAAAAAAAGACTTTTCATATTGAAAAATAGAAAATTTATGAGCTTTGAAATTTGAAGTTTGAGAAAAAACGTTTGAAAAAATTTATCCGAAAAAATATTAATACACACAAATTGTATATTCCAAAAAGATCTACAAATTTGTTAGAAATCACTTTTTGATAGGATGCATAGTTTTTGATTTATTCGTAAAAAACTGCATTAAAAATAGAAAAATGGAATTTTTAGACAAACGACAGAAGATACGAAAAAAATAAATATACAGAATTGGTTTACCCAAAAATTAGGTACAAATTTGATATTATTCATTTTTTAATGGAATGCGCAGTTTTTGTTCTAATCGTGAAAAGTAACATTAACAATGAAAAAATTAAATTTTTTGGAAAAACGACGCAAGTTACGAAAAAAAATGAATCAACAAAAAGTGTATGTACGTTCAAAGAAGATCTACGTTAGCGATCACTTTTTGATAGAACGCGTGGTTTTTTTTGGTTGAGAATTGAACTATTTTGTTGAAAATTGGTTTTTTTTTGTGGAATTCAGCTGTTTTTAAATTAAAATTAAAATCTTTTTTGGTTGAAATATCAACTATTATATTTTATTTCAGAATTCATTTTTTTTTTAACTTCAACTACTTAGTAGAAAGTGAAACTACTTTGTTGGAAATTAATCTTTTTGGTTGATGATTCATCAATTTCATGGAAAATTCCCTTTTTTTAAATTTAACTATTTTGTTTACATTTTTTTTGTACAAATTAATTTTTCAACTGAAAATTTATCTTCTTCAGTTTAAACTTCAATTATTTGGTTGAAAATTCCTCTATTTTGTTGAAAATTGAAATTTTTTGTAAAAAATTAATATTGTTGGTTGAGAATTTATTTCTTTGGATGAAAATTCAACTATTAGGTTGAAAATTCCTTTAAAATTTGAAATATTTGTATGATGATTTTGAAACTTTATTAGAAATTAATCTTTTTTTGATAGAAAATCAACCTTTTTGTTTGAAAATTTATCTCTTTGATTAAAAATTAGTTTTTTATTGGAAATACTTTTTTATTAATGAGAATTAACCTATACTATTCAATTTTTAAACCACATCAGAGAAGATATTAAATTTGTGTAAAATTTGACCCTTTGGTATACTCTTCTGCTACCCTAGAATGAAGGTCAATTTCGTTAGACAGCCATTTTGGATGAAAATTCCAAAATTTAAAGCATTCTCAACATTTTTGAGACCACTTTTTTTCATAATTTGAAAATTTTATGTACGGCTGTTCGTAGTATTCAAAAAGGCGAACAATTTATTTTCATGGCTTTTTTTGATTAAAAACAAATGATCAGAGTTATAGCATTTACAAAATTAAAAAAAAAAAAAAAAAATTAAAAGTTTGAGCCAAATAACGCGCGATGTAAAAAAAGTCAGGAGCAGAAAAATATTGCTTTTCGAACATCCTATAAGATTTTCATAACAACTTTTTGAATTTTCTTGAAAAATCGAAAATTTTAATTTTGATCGCACAAAAAATAATGAAAAATAAAAAATTCCATTTTGCAGTCAAACTATACAGAATACGAAAAAAGATGAATTGACAAAAATTGTGCATGCAAAAAAAAAAACAAATCTGTTGATGATAATTTGTTGATAGGACACGTAGTTTTTGTTTAAATTCGTAAAAAAAGCATTAAAAATAAATAAAATAAAATTTTTGGACAAAAGACACAAGCTACGCAAAAATAATAATGAGACAAATGTTGTTCAGCCTAAAAGAGCTACAAATTTGTTATTAATTATTTTTTGTCAGGATGTGTGGTTCTGGTTTTATCCGTAGATAACAACATTAAAAATTAAAAAACTTAATTTTTGGACAAACGACACAAAATATGAAAAAAATGTATTGACAAAAGTTGCTCGTCCAAAAAAGAGCTACAAATTTTTCATTGATAATTTTTTGATGGAGCACGTAGTTTTTGTTTCAATTGTAAAAAATATTATTATAAATAAAACAAAAATAATTTTTTTGGAAACCGGCACAAGGTACGAAAAAAAACAAAGGTTGTGTACCCAAAAAGGATCTAAAAATTTGTTATAAATAATTTTTATATAGAACGAGTAGATTTTCTTTTAATCGTAAAAAACAAGATTCAAAATAAAAAAATTAAACTCTTGGAAAAACGACACAAGAGACGAAAAAAAAATGAAAAGACAAAAGTTGTTCGACCAGAAAAGATCTACAAGTTTCTCATTAACTCTTGTTCCAAAAATATATTAAAAATAAAAAAATTACCTTTTTAGAAAAAGGACACAAACAAAAATTTCCGCCTAAATTATATCTACCTCGAATCCGCTTTACGCTAGGATGCGTATTTTTAGTTTAAATCGTAAAAAATAACACTGAAAATAAACAAAATAAATTTATGGAAAAACTACACAAGTCGCAATGAAATGTCTGATAATATAATTGTTTTTTTATAGGATGTGCACTTTTTTCAATTATAAAAACAAGAAAATGAAAATACGTATGTTTCAATACCAAGGCATATAATGAATTGTAATAATATAAATTTATTGAAATGATACATTTTTCAGGGTAGCTGAGAATTAAATTTAATGCCAAATGAGGAACGAATTTAGATTAATCATAATAAATACATTTTTTAATTTATTTTACAATATCTGAATAAGCAAATCCAGGCCGAGGTACATAAATAAATTTAATATACATTTGATATAAAAGTATTGAATATAATGTAGAAAAGTTCAGATTTTGGACAAAATCGAGTGAGAAGCACGAGATACGTGATGAGAATGTGTTCGGTAAAGCCGAAGGAGCTTTAACAAAAGAGAATTCACAATCACCAAATTACAGTCGTCGATGCTTTGACCTTTAATTTTAAAAGGTCTGTGCACAAATGTGAAGGAAATACAAAGACGGAGCTGCAACACCTTGTAGATTTTTACAACAAAGTAAAAGAAAAAATATTAGTATGAAGTCATACAAATTTTTGAATTGTAGAAACTTGTAATTTATGGTTAATTTTTTTACTTTTCCACACAAAAATACCATAAAAGATTATTTATTTGTAATAAGTTGTATTTCTGTTTTTAATTTTGTACATGTTTGTGCAAAAAACTACAGGTTTTAACAAAAAATTACAGTTTTAGAAATGATGTACTTTCTTGAAAATTTTTTTTTCCACCAGGGCAAGTGATTCTCAAATTTTATCTGAAACAAATTAAAACTTGACAAATCTCTGCTTTATCCCACTCCAAATATTTATGTAAATTTCGGAGGAATAAAAAATTTTTAATCATGTTTCAGTATTATTTTGGATCTGGGTGATATCAACGGTGGCGGCTACCAATACATGATTAACCTATCTGTACTTTTCATGGGGGTAATACATGCGTATTGTTTATATGGTCATATATAGGAATCGTGATCAAACACAAGAAATAAAACAAAGATGATTTTTTTAGAACTTTTGTCCATTTGTAATAAAAACTCATATTTCATATTCTTTTTCTCTGTGTAAAATTCCTGGCTTCAGGAACTCATTTTATGTATTAACGATGATATATGACATTTATTTACATTGTTTTATTTCTCAAAAATATTCATACCGCCTAGCTAGCAGTAGGATGAAAGTCACAAACATTAATTTTATTGTTGAGACATTGAAGAAAAAATAAATATTTTTTACATAAAAAAAACAACGCAGAAGAGATGTTTATAAGAAAAACATTATTGTAAAAAGAAAAGCGAAATTTAAATGTTTTTGACCATTTCTAGTCATTTTTAAAATAATTAACATTTTTTTAATCTTTCTAAGTCTCCCGTATAATATTTTGGGAGTATTTATTGAATTTTTTTAAAAATGAGTAAATTTCTTCTTTTTGATAACATCACCCAAAAGCATAAGAAAAACATAGATTATTTTACCTAAAAAATGTTTTCGAAACGACGGTTATTAAAATGAACATTCTGACTGTTACTTTTCTGAAGTATATTTCAAAAAATATTATACTTTCATATAGATTTTTAGTTTATCGAAATTAAACACAAGAGAATTTTAAGTTTAAAAGTTTCGCCCTAATTTTTTTTTCTCAACATGATTAAATAATCCCTCAAAAAAAAAGGATTCAAAATTGCATCATTTTGTATTATACTCATTATATATAGAAGGCTCCTTAATTTAAAATATTGAAAATTTAATCATTTTCAATTGTAAACCTTCAAAATCAAAATATTCCGAAAAAACGTTTGAAATTACATACCTTTCAAATATAAATCTTGAAAATTGAATAGTTTGCAATTCTACATATATTGTCAAAATTCAAGAATTTTCAATCGCAATTCTTGAAAATTGTAGAAGCTCGAATTTTGAATCTTTAAAACTGAAGACTTAACAAGTTTTAAATTCAAAAATTGACAATTAAAAAATAGGCAAGTTTTAAGTTTTAAAATTAAAAATGCTGTAATTTTGATGATTTACATTAGAAATTTCTTCAATTTGGAAGATTTAAACTTGAAAACTCTTGGTTCTCTCAGGAATTTTGATAGAACAATTTCATTCTTTGTAAAACTTTCAAAATGCTTGAAAGACTTCTAAATATTTTGTCCGAAATCTTCAAAAATCTACATTTTGTTGTGAATGTATTGAAATTTTTTTAAATTTTTAATTATTTTGTAGTCTTTTCAAAACTTCTAAATATACCTTAAAATTGTTTTGTTTCGAAATTAATAATGAATTGTTTAATTATTATGTATCAATGAAATTTTTTTTCTAACTCTTTTTAAGTATTCTCTTAAAATTAATTTTTCAAAATAAAAAATCATTCAAAATTTTCCCAGCAATCTTGAAAAATTTGCTTTATTTCCTTAAAACCTTTAAAGAACCTTTAAAAGATTCAAAATTTTATTTCGAATTCTTCAAAAATCTACATTTTTTTCGTTTTTCAAAATATTTTCAAATTTTGAATTAAGCTTGGATCTTTTTAAAACATATAACTAGGTCCTAAACTCACTCATATTTTTTCCAATTTGATGATTGTTCAACTGTTATTTATGCATAAAAATTCAATAATTTGTCCCACATATTGAAAATTTGTTAAACAGAACAATTCAAATTGTAACATTAAAAATTGAAATTTAATCTCTGAAATATTAACGATTCAAGGCTTTCTATTTCAAATAATTCAGTTTAAAATTGTTTATTTCTTAATATTTGATTTATAATTGCTCATTTTTAATGAAAACTGAAATATTGCTAAATCTTCAAAAAAATGTCTTTTCCTTAATTGCAAATTTTCAAATTGTATGAGTTAAAAATGGAATATTTTAGATTGAAACAATATTTGAATAGGATTTGAAATAACGTTTGATCGATGTTGCTATCTAGGTAAGATTTTAATGTAAAAAAATGTTGCATGACTCAAATTAATGCTTGATCTGTGATTTATTATAATAGAAAAAGTTCTTGCTAAAAATGTAATATTTTTTTCAAATTGTAGTTCTATTTGTTTGTTTGAATTTGTACATTTCTACAATAAACTATCAGTATTTACAACATAATTTTAAGTAGGAGTTTTTCAATATTTCAACTTTTGTGAAATAATTTATTTTTTGTAATGATTAGTTATTTTCTGCAATAATTTACGTGAAATTAAAATTGTTTTTATGACCTCAAACACCACAATTTGAAAAAAAGTAAAATCCTGTAATTTTCGTTAATACCTTGTAGATTTTTACAATAAAATCAACAAAATATCAATCGAAAGTTATACAAATTTCGGAATCGTAAAAATTTATACTTTATTGTTATTTTTTGTACTTTTCTACAAAAAAATGCAAGGAAAAATTAGCTTCTTATATTTAATTGTATTTTTTTTGTTAAATTTCGTACAGTTTTTTACAAAAAGTACATGTTTTAACAAAAAATTACATTTGCAGAAATATTGTACTTTCTTGTAAAAATTTTTCCCCCAGGGTACATCTTCAAAATTGAATAAATTTTTACCTTAAATATCCACAATTTGATATTAATTTTATCAATAATTTTTCAATAATTAATATAATAATTATCAAAAATTCCGACTTGTACTTAGCTCTCAATTGTTGTAGAATATGTAATATATAAGTTTCTACAAGAAACTACAATTTGAAAAAAAAAACACTTTTAGCAAGAACTTTTTCTATTATAATAAATCACAGATCAAGAAATAATGATTATCATTATTTTATCTATAATTATTTAATTTTTTATTTTGAGTCTTCAAAATTATATTATAAAAAAATTCGCCATATTGGATTAGCCAACTTTTATGAATATCGGATCACTGATGCAGATTCTGAAAAAAATGAACAATGAGTTTTTCAAAAAAAATGTTTTCAAAAACATGGAAGAAATATTGCTAAGCTTGAATAATTTCAAAATTTCTTATTCTAGCATCAATAAATAGTTTTATTGAAAAAAAATACATTTTTCAACATTTTTAAACTAATCTAAAAGATTTTAAGGGATTCTGAGGAATTTCAAGTGATTTACAAAATGTCAGGGGATTTCAAGTAATTCTGTAAGATTTTCAAAGATTTCAAGGGATGCTGGGAAATCGTAAAAAAATAAATTAAACTAAAATGAATTTCAAGGGATTCCTAGCGATTTCAAAGATTTTACGCGATTTTAAGGTATTTCAAGTCATTTTAGAAGATTTAATTATTTTTTTTAATCTCCAAGGATTTCAAGTGATTTAAAAGATTTCTAGGGATTCAAACAGTTTTTTAGGAGAACTTTAATAGAAAGATTTTAAGTGATTTTAAGGGATTAGAAAGGATTTAAAAAATGCCTAGCTATTTAAAAGAATTTTTTAAAAAGATTTTCAAAGAATTCAAGATATTTTTAGAAAAATTTGGAAACTAATTGAAACAAAATGAAATTTTAAGGGACTTTAGCGATTCCAAAGATTTCTAGGGATTTAAATGGCTTTTTAGAGAAATTTAATGAATGAGTACAATTTAATTTATTCTCAAGGCATTTCAAATGTTTTTTTACGATTTGAAA
Organism: Andricus curvator; assembly: GCA_932195095.1. Classification (NCBI taxonomy): domain Eukaryota; kingdom Metazoa; phylum Arthropoda; class Insecta; order Hymenoptera; family Cynipidae; genus Andricus; species Andricus curvator. The sequence goes on from CAKNYM010051298.1 coordinate 61,546, forward strand.
AGGAGAGATTTCATGAAATTTCTAAAGAACTTTGTGAAATAAATTAAATAAAATTCCAAGAAATTTTGCAAAATTCAACGGATTTTAATGAATCACCAAGGATTTCAAAGGATTTCAAAGATTTCTAAGGATTTGCACTATTTTTTTCGAGAACTTCAATCAATGCTTTCAATTTTATATTTAAGGGGTTTCAAGTGATTTATAGTTATTTTAATGAATTTTTACGATTTCCAAAGATTTCAAGGGATTTTAACGAATTTCTGGATAACTTTAAGGAATTAATTTAATCAATTATTTTTAATGGAATTCACGGAATTCAGGAATTCAAGGAATTCATGGAATTCACAGACTCACATACTTTTCAAATGTATTGCCTAGTTTCTACCTTTTGCGTCAAAATTTGTACAAAAATTTGTAAAGTTAAAAAAATGTATAGCTGCAAGAATTTGTTTGAAACAAATTACATTTCAAAAAGTTAATTTTCAACTAAATAGCTTAATTTTTTACCAAAATATTTGAATTTTCCACAAAAATTATGAATCTTTTATCAAACAATTAAATTTTTAACAGATAAGTTTTACTTTCAACCAAGGGGTTAACTTTTCAACCAAAACATACGAAACTTCAACAGAACAATTGAATTTCCAACAAAAAAGTTAATTTCCAACAAAAATATTTCAATGTTATAAAAAAAAAACGAATTTGAAACAAAATAGTCCAAGCTTCAACCGAAAGATGAATTTCCAACAGAAATTATGAATCTTCAACCAAACAACTGAAGTTTTAACAAGGTTCAATTTACAACCAAGCAGTTAAATTTTCAACCAGAAAAGACGCATTTTCAACAAAATAGCTGAACAATCTACAAACTTTTTTTTTTACCAAAAGCGATGAATTTTTAAACTCAAAACAACATTTTTTAACAAGAGAGTTGAATTTCCAAACTGAAAATATGAATTTCCATCAAAAATGTTCGTTATTCATCAACCAACTAATTGAATTTTCTACCAGTATAGTTGAATCTTTAAGAAAATACTTGAATTTTCAAACAAAGTAGATGAATTCTCCACGAAAAATGTAATAGTTGATATTATTTCTATCCAAAATAATTTTAATTTAAAATCAAACCTAGTTGAATTCAACCAAAAATGACGAATTTTCAATAAAAATAACTGAATCCTCAACCAAATCAGATTAATTTTCTAAAAAAATAATTGAATTGTTAACAAAAAAAGAGATTTTTTTACCAGAAGTGATAAATTTTGAAACATGCATTTTGCTTTTTTCAGAACGAAAATATGAATTTTCAACAAAAGTAACTATTCAACCAAATAATTTAATTTCCTACCATAATAGTTACATTTTTAATAAAATACATGAATTTTCAACCGAGCAGTTAAATATCCAACAAATATATATGAATTCTCAACGAAAAATATAATAGGTACGATACGTATTATTCCCACCAAAAAAGATTTTAATTTGAAATCAAACACAGTTGAATTCAACAAAAATTAAACTTTTTACCCATAGCTGACCTATAAAACTCTCTTAATAGAAGATATACAAAAACGCAAAGTAACTTCAAAGTAACTAAAATTAAATTTCCAAGTTAACGCAAAAATCGTAACTAAATTACGCTACAAGTTACTTTTTAAAATAGTAACGAAGTTACTCTGATTAGCAGTCACGAATGTGTTTTTAATTGTGTTTTGGTTCGGGGCCATTCGGGACAGATCGGGATATGCGGGAGATTCAAATGTAGTATGGAAGAGAACTCAAAAATATTAATAAAAATCATGTAAAATTCAGTTTGTTGTCAATGAGTCAATCGACTAAAATTGGAAACTAAATAAAACTTAATAGAAAGTAATTACATAAATAAAAATAATCGAACAGTACAAAAAAAGGAAAGTCGATGGGATTTTAAATTGGTGGAATACACATTTTGTAAACACGTGGTTTAGAATATTTATCAATTAAATTATTATGAATTCTGATAAAACCTGCAATTTAGCTAAAATTTCTAGTTTTTAATTAAAAATTTCAATCTTTTTTGTTGGCAAAGCAAAAAAAATTAACAATAAAGTATAACTTTCGACAATTCAAAAATTTGTATAACTTTTTATTGATAATATGTGTTTTACTTTGTCGTAAAAATCTGCAAGGTATTACAGAAAACTGCAGGATTTTACATTTTTTAATTTGGGTGTTTGATGTCATAAAAATCTTTTAATTGTACGTAAAATTATTGTAGAATGTTACAAATCTTTACAAAAAAATACAAGATTTGACGAAAGTTGAAATATTGGGAAACTGTACTTAAAAATTGTGTTGTATATACTAGTAGTTTATTGTAGAAATGTACAAATTTCAAAAAAAAAAAAAAATACAAACTATACACTTTTAGAATCCACATCAACGTTTCGACTTGTACTTTACTGTCAATTTTTGTAGGATATGTAATATATAATTTTCTACAAGGAACTATAATAAAAATAATTTTTCACTTTTACCAAGAACTTTTGCTATTATAATAAATCACAATGAACTGTAGTGCGATTATTGAATTATTGATTTTACCAGACGATTCTGAACAGATTTTAACGTTAAAAATATAAATTTTTCAATTTGAAAGCCTCAGTAGTTAAAAAAATGTGAGATTCTGATTGAAACTTGTTAAACTATTCTTAATTCTAAAATAATTTCAAATTAATAAATTTATAATTAAACGCTCTTATTCAATTCCGAATCCTATTCAAATATTGTTTCAATCTAAAATATTTCATTTTTAACCATTTAATTTGAATTTTTTTAATTAATGAAGACTTTTTTGGGATATTCAGCAATATTTTACTTTCCATACAATTTTAATTGTCCTATTTAACAAATTTTCAAAATGTAAGTGAAATTATTGAATTTTGATGCATCAATAACAATTGAACAATTATCAATTTAGAAAAAATTTGAGTTAGTTTGACAGATATTTACAAGTTTTGAGAAGATCCAAACTTAATTTAAAATTGGACAAAATTTCGAGAAATAAAAAACTACTTTTTGGTTCTTGACAAAATAATTTTTAAGTTTGCTGAGAAGATTTAAAATGATTTTTTATTTTGAAAAATTAATATTGAGAGCAAAATTAAAAAAGATTGTAGACAGATTGCAGATGCTTGAAAATGTCGAACACAAAATTTATAAACTTTTCAAGCATTTTGAAAGGTTTTAAATGAACGAAAAATTCTTACTTCTTTAGTTAATTTTAAAAGAATATTTAATAACATTTTCAAAAAAGAATCAGGATGATTTTAAGGTAATTTTTTTACTTTTGCAGGATTTTCAAAAAATTGTAGGAAAAATTCGACTTGTTTAAAATGATATAATTTTGAATTTTTTTTATTAATTCTTCAATTCACAGCACTGAAAATGATAGCATGGATTTCTGTTTTTTTCTCAATCTTTTAACTCCACAATGTATAAAAGTTAAAATTTTGCAGTTTAACGACTTTTAATTTGAACAATTTCAATTGAAAAGTATTCAAACCTTCCATTTTATACGCGTCAATTATTAAGCGTTTAAATTAAATAAATTGTAAGGTTCAATTTTGTAAAATTAAAATTTAACTTTGAGTGCTCGAATTTGCAGTTCAGTCTTTGTAACTTCAACAGAAAAAAAGTTTATCTTCAAGAGTTCGAATCTTTTAATTTCAATGACCGAGATCAATTCTTTCTCAATTGTTCAATTTTTATTTGCAGTCAGAAAGTTGTTCTTTTTTGACCTAGGATGACAAATATTGAGAATATTGAAAAGAGATAATGTTAAATGGCATATATATGGTGTCTAATCAATTGCTATATATTTGAAAAAAACTTGAAACTTAAGGTTTTTTGGTGTTTAATAACGATTTTTCATTATTGTCTTTTAATATTTTAATATTGCTTTAAAGTTTAAACATAGAAGCTTTTATGTAATAGCGATCAGGTACACATCTTGATTTAAAATCATCTCATTGCAATATTCTTCAAAGTTTTATTGTACTTTTCCAGAGAAAAAAAAAAAAATTCTAAACCACGTGTTCACAAAATGTGTATTCCACCAATTTAAAATCCCATCTACTTTCCTTTTTTTGTACTGTTCGATTATTTTTATTTATGTAATTACTTTCTATTAAGTTTTATTTAGTTTCCAGTTTTAGTCGATTGACTCATTGACAATAAACTGAATTTTACATGATTTTTATTAATATTTTTGAGTTCTCTTCCATACTACACTTGAATCTCCCGCATATCCGATCTGTCCCGAATTGCCCCGTATTATATATATCAGTGGTTTATTCAGATACAAATTTTATTTGGTTTCTGTTTTAAGAGAAATCTTGAAATTTTTTACTTTATTATTATAAATGATGTCTTATTTTTATGTAAATGAAATCGAATTATAAAATCTATATTTCGGAACCCTGAAACAGTATTTTCCCCTAAGCTGGCCCATCTGTCGTTGCCAGGTGTGCATCGCCCTACCGCCATCCTTATGCCACCAATGGTTAATATGACTGCAACATTCCGCTTCCATCCCTCATAGCGTACAGACACGTTAACCATTTTTCCAGTTTTTGAATTTGCACTTTTTTAAATGCCAAAAATAGTCCGCCTTTGACTCTTCCTGTAACGTTATCGTAACGCGAATTAAAAAATTTTGAAATCATTCAGGAAATATGTTTCCAACAGTGATTTTCAGTTTATTTTTTTTATCCTGTGTCCTAGCAGCACGTCCTGAAACAGTAACCAATTTTGAAGTCTTGGATCTGGTGAAAAACGATAAAAATAATGTTGAAGATTATGGTGAGTTCCGTTTTTTCAATTATTGTTTATATATTCAGGAAATTCTTCATCAGGGTGCCATATGAGCCACAAATTTTGTTCGTTATAAAAGAAAAAGGTTAAGGTGGGTTCAACCAAAAAATATTTTTTATTCAATAAACAAACAAAATGTCAACCAAATTGTAGTTTGAGGGAAAAACTAATTTTTAATGAAAAATAAAAATTACGAATAACGATTTATTTTTTAAGTTTATTTGCTCTTAGGGATATATAAATATAATTTTCCTAAGATTCTTGAGAAAATCTAGAAGATATTTAAGTCTTGTATGAGTTTGCAACAAAGTTAAAAATATGTTATAAATTTTCGCAAAACTTTCAAAGACTTGAAATATTTGTAATCTCTTGAAAATATCTGAAATTCTTAAATATTTTTCAAACTGAATCCAATTATTTCTTAAAATTAAACAAATTACCCTAAAACCTTCCAGGTACTTTTTTTTGACAATTTTTGGAAACTTTCGAAATGTTTAAAAATGTTGTCGAATGATCTCTAAAAATTAAATTTTCAACATAAAAAATCATTTAAAATGTTTCCCAGAATCTTAAGAAAATATTTTGTATTACCTTGCATCCTTTCAATATCCTTAGTAATCTTTCCAAATTTTTAATTATTTTTGAAAGTTTTGCAAACCTATCAAAATGAAGAAAATTGGCTTAAAATCTTCCACACTGATTGTTCATAATTTTGGAAATTTTTGGAAATGTTGTATAATATTTTTGAAGATCTGTCAAAATAAGTGTTTCAATATAAAAAATAATTAAAATTTTTCTCAGGAATCTTAAGAAAATGTTTATATTCTCTCAAAACCTATCAAAAGTCTTAAAAAGCTTCTAAGTTTTTTGTTCGAAGTCTTCAAAAATCTGCGATTAAAATTTTTTGAATTCTTTTCAAATAGAAAATTATTTTAGAATCTTTTAAAAACTTCTAAATATCTTTTAAATTTACTCGAATTTTTTCTAAAATTCTGTAACTTTGCAAAATTCAAAAATATTGCTTCAAAATCTTCTACATTCTTATTTGGAGTTTTAGAAAATTACTTAAAGTGTTTTGAAATCTTTTCGAATTTTCTCCTAAGATTCGCTTTTCGAAATAAAACTTCATTAAAAATTTTTTCAGGAATCTTAAGAAATTTTTTTTATTATGAAGCCTTTCAAAATTCTTATAAAGCTTCTTTTTCGGAATTTCGAATCATTTGTGTATTAAAAGCTAAATAATGTAAAAAATTCGTTATGACTATAAAATTCTTTAAAATATTATTAATAAATCATTCAGGAAATATGTTTCCAAAAGTGATTTTCAGTTTATTTTTTTATCGTGTGTCCTAGCAGAATCTCCCAAAACGGTAACCAATTTTGAAGCCTCGGATCTGATGAAAAACGATAGAAATAATGTTCTAATTTATGGTGAGTTCTGTTTTTAAATTATTGTTTATATATTAAGGAAATTCTTGATTAGGATGGCATGTGACCCTCAATGATGAATATATGTTTATTTTTTGAAGTATATTTGCTATTAGGGTTACATCAATATAATGTTCCGACGGTTCTTGAGCAAATTCAGAAAAAAAATTATAAAGATTTCAGATATGTCGAAAAAGTATCTAGAAAATTGGTCGCAACATTTTTTATTTCACAGGATTTTACAAAAATTTTAGGAAAAATTCGACTCAATTTAAAAGATATTAAGCTCTCGTGAAATTATGCATGGAAGAAATTTAAAAATATTTAATAAATCTTCGGAAATCTTCAAAAGTTCAAAATTCTTAAATATCTTTCAAACTGAATCGAATAATTCCTAAAATTTTGAAAAATCCTTTATAATTAAATAAATTAAATTAAAACCTTTCAGATTATTTCTTAGAATATTAAAAATCTTTCAAAATACTCAAAAATCCTTTTACATAATCTTTCAAAATTAATTTTTCAACATAAAAAATCATTTAAAATTTTCCCAAGAATCTTAATAAAAATTTTTTATCAACCTTCAATATCATTAAAAAGCTTCATAAATCTACTTATTGATTTAAACTTTTTGAAACCTTCTCAAATATTCAATTATTTTAAAAGTTTTTCCAAAACTTCCAAATATCTTTCGAAATTATTATTTGAATTATTCCTAACATCTTTCAAAAAACTATACAAATTTAAAAAATGGCTTCAAAACTTTCCAGATTATTTTTTAAAATTTCCCAAGAATCTTAAGAAAAATTTTGTATTACCTTTCAATATCCTGAAAAAGCTTCAAAATTTTATTTCGAAATCTTCAAAATCTACATATTGTTTTAAGTTTTTTGAAATCTGTTCAAATTTTCAAATATTTTTGAAATTTTCCCAAAACTTTAAAATATTTTGTAAAATGATTCGATTTTTCCTAACATTGCTTAAAAACTCTCAAAATTTAAAAAATGTATTAAATGTTTCCAATTTAGGAAATCGTTTGAAATGTTTTAAAATCCTTTTACATTATCTCTAAAAATAAATCTTTCAACTTGAAATATCATTTAAAGTTTTCCCAAGAATCATAAGAAAACTTTTCACTATTTTTCAATATCCCTAAACAACTTCTACATTTTATTTCGAAATTTTCAAAAATGTACATATCGATTAAAATTTTTTGAAACATTTGAAATATTTAATTATTTTTAAATTTTTTCAAAACTTCTAAATATCTTTTAACATGATTTAAATTATTCTTTACATTTAAAAATATATATAGTAATTAAAAAATTACTTTAAATCCTTGTAGATTTGCTTATTACTATTTGGAAATCTTTCCAAAATGTTTCGATATCCTTTGAAATAATCTCTAAAAATTAATTTTTTAACATGAAAAATCATTTAAAGTTTTTCCAAGAATTTTAAGAAAATTTTTTTATTAACATTCAACATCCTTAAAAGCTTAAAATTTTTATTTCGAAACCTTTAAAAATCTACATATTGATTTAAATTTTTTGAAAACTTTTCAAATATTTAATTAATAAAAATAATTTTAACTTCCAAATATCTTTTAAAATTATTTGAATTATTTCTAACATTTTTTATAATACTATTAAAAATTAGAAAAAAATTACTTTAAAACCTTCCAGATTATTTTTTACAAGTTAGGAAATTTTTCTAAAAGTTTTCCCAAGAATATTGAGAAACTTTCAACTTCGAAAATGTATGCAATAGCCAGTTTTTCTTGCAAATTTTAAATAATTTTAGTAACAAAACTAAAAATCAAATTTCGTCAAAAAGTTAAAGAATCAAGCAATAAAAACGAATAATTTCGTGTTTAAATTAAAAATCTATGGTGATATTTGATTAACACTTTGCTTTCACATAGATATTTCCTCAATGATTTAAAAAAAATTAAATTCACTTCGGAATGATTTTAATGAAGTCGTGAATTTTAATTTTTTGAATATTATAAATGAAAATTTATCGTATAAAAAACTATTATAAAAGTACTAAAAAAATTGAATGAATATTAATTTTTTCTTTCTAGTTCTATCTGACAACAACACCGTCCCTGAAAATATGGGAAAAATCATAAAACAGCCTAACAAAGATACTTCAGACGAATTTCCTCAACTAAGCAACAAAAGTTATATTCAACTATTTTGGAAAATCTAGTAAGTGACCATTTTTAAAAATATTAAATCTCTTCTACTTTCTTATAATTTAATGGAATAAGTGATTGTCAAATTTTATCTATGAAAAATAAAATAATTAAAAATGTTCAATCATATTTCAGCAATATTTTAGAGCTGGATGACATCAACGGTACCGTCTTCAATTAAATGCAGTACATATCTATCTATTTTTGTGGGGCAACGTTTGCGTATTTGGTATATAGTTTGCCATAAAAACTCAAATTTCATATTCCTTTTCTCTGTGTGAGATTCGTGGCTCCAGGAACTTATTTTACATAACAACGATGGTTTATGTTATTTATTTACAATGTTTTTTTTTAAAAGTACATAAAGTAAAAGTATAAAGTACATTTCAAAGTACATAATCCGGCAATATATATAATCCCTGACATATGAAAACTCAATTTTCATATTCTTTTTCTCTGTGTTAGATTCATGGCTTCAGGTTCTTATTTTATATAACAACGATAGTTTATGCTATTTATTCACATTGTTTTATTTTTTAAATATGGTATGCATATCGCCTAGCTAGCAGTCGATTGAAAGTCACAAACATTAATTTTATTGTAAAGAAAAAAGACAAAATTAATATTATTTTTAGATATGAATAAAACAACGCAGAACAAATAATTATAAGAAAAACATGACTGCAAAAAAAGTAAAATTTCAATTATTTTGCAAAATTCTAATATTTCTGAAAATAATTGAGCCTGCTGCGATTGAGAACAAACATTTTCTACATTAAATACATTTTTCTAATGGGACATTTCCTACAGGTCTCTCTTGTACCCAAATATTTTGTATAAGAATATTTTTTCATTATTGTTATGGGTCACAGGATCGCCAAATAAGTACTTGATACTTATTGAATAATATATATTTATTAGTCGAAGATTACTCAAAAGTTGTGACAAAAGGGTTGATAAGCGCGACTAATGTACAAGAAAAGTCACAAACATTAATTTTATTGTAAAGAAAAAAGACAAATTTAATATTATTTTTAGATATGAATAAAACAACGCAGAACAGATAATTATAAGAAAAACATGACTGCAAAAAAAGGAAAATTTCAATTATTTTGCAAAATTCTAATATTTCTGAAAATAATTGAGCCTGCTGCGATTGAGAACAAACATTTTCTACATTAAATACATTTTTCTAATTGGACATTTCCTGCAGGTCTCTCTTGTACCCAAATATTTTGTATGAGAATATTTTTTCATTATTGTTATGGGTCACAGGATCGCCAAATAAGTACTTGATACTTATTGAATAATATATATTTATTAGTCGAAGATTACTCAAAAGTTGTGACAAAAGGGTTGATAAGCGCGACTAATGTACAAGACTCGTGATAGACAAGACGGAATGTAAGAGACTGACTTACTGACTGGAAGACCTCCCCGAAGGGGGTGGTAGCGTATCGATTAGGGCTTCCATATATATAAAGATTATATAGCAGGGCACATAACACCTCCCTCTTTAGATATTATTTCGTCCTCGAAATTTTACAAGTGAATCTTTTTTGGTTTGAACGCTTGAAAAGATGTCTGCAGTTGTATTTCTCGTGGACCTGCTGTATAAGTTACGACACTAGGTTGATTTTCTACTTTATTTTTTATACAAAAAAGGATAATTTTCTTTAGTATACATCTTGTTATATATCTTAGCATTCCACATTTAAAAAGCGCGTACATAGTTATCAATCCTATTGCTGTATAGCCTAAACGCTGTAACCATTCTGAAGTAGTTTCACTCCAGATTTTTGGTTTTTTATGAGTAGACATATTGTTGAGTATACTTTGTTCATCGTTTAGACTAAGTTGTGCTTTTCTAACTACATCTATATTAATCCGCCTGGGCATTTGAATTAATCTCTTCTCTAAGTTATGTACGTTTCCTAGGTTATGTTGCATATCGTGGTCAAATTTATTCCTATAATTAGTTTCCAATTCTCGTGATATAAGTAAGCTTTGCTCATTTCCTCCATGTAAATGTTTCCATAAATTTCTTGAAGGACGCAGTTTGCCCGTGTTGTCGTTATCCGCATCCATAATAGCAGAATCATTATTTTTCTGAAACATAAAATGGCATCACTTGATCAGGATGAAGTTGAAGAATTTTGCCTTCAAATTTAATTTTCAAATTATTATTCGTTGTAATTCCTGTAATAATTCCTGGACCTTTCCAACTTGGGTCTAATTTATTCTGTTTTGTATCATTTTTTCATTTCACTTGATCTACTATTTTGTAAACTGGACGGCTTTTCACTATATATTTTCATCTTAACGTTTCTCGGTCTTCTCACGTTTAATTTCAATTCTTCCTTTAGCTTTCTTAATGATGTTGTCATGTTTGATTTTCCATTTCTTCATTAAATCAGCATGAGTAAGCGTTGGTGATCTTGGTATTGCTGATGGGATATCAGGATCTCTTCCGAATGTCATTTCAAAAGGTGAGAAGTCTGTACTTGTATTTTTCATTGTATTAATTACGAATGTAATGAATTTCAAATTTTCATCCCATTGTTTACCATTATCTTCCATTGATGTTTTAGTGAGATTTGTTGAAGTTGAATGCATTCTTTCTATGTTACCATTTGCTTGTGAATGTGTGATGTCTGGATAATTTAATTATATCACTTACCTAATTATAATATTCTGATTCCTCTTTTTGCTCGATGTTCATCAGTATAGTTAAGAAACTTAACTATACTGAATTAACCGAAGCGGGATTTGAGGAGAAACAGAGAGAGAGAGAGAGGTGATTAAATAAATTTCTATGATTTTATCTATCACAAATATTGTGAAGATTTATTTTGGTTAATTACAATCAGTGCAATTACATGAGTAAGTCCCGTAGTGACTGGTCAGATTTTCCAAATATCTAGCTTCCAGGATAGAGGTAGCTTTCAAAGAGAAGGGGTAAGATTTTAATAGCTTGTTTGTGAAGGGAAAGAAAATTTAACAATGAAATTCAAAGAATTGGCTACTTACTCAATATTTATTGTGAGCCTCGCGCTCCAGTTCCTGAAGTATCTCCAGAATTTTCTTATGGAAGTTGATGGTGATCTTCAAGTTTTCTCGAAGGGTGGGCAAAAGATGTAAATAAGGGTTATCTTCTGGATTATTGTGCAGGGCGATGTTGTGAATAATGCCTTCCAATAATGAGATATGATGACCAGATTTCTCCCGGCAACGGTTCAGGGTTTCCCAGGAAACTGGTGGAGATTGCGGTTTCATCAATGGAATATCTGACGTATCCAGGATTTCATCTCCAGGGAACCAAAATATTTTATGATTTTTCTGTATTAATTTATTACACTACACAGAACACATATTCCAATTAATAGGCACCACACTAATGCGATTTAAACTCAATCTTCACAAAATTTATAATTACAACAGACACTAAATTTCGTACAAGATGAAACGGAGAGTAAAACGGTTAGTAAAATAGAGTTTCGTTAGAATTAGGTAACTATTCATTTTGAGGCGCGTTCCCTCATGTAATAGGAAAGAAAGTATTGATTTTTAGGTGGAGTGACAGGATGTCACAAATGGAAAGATGTTGTTTTTATATGCTTGACATTTAATTCATCTTCAAATTCTTGCATTAATTCCGATAGGAAGTTTGTTTCTTGATCAGTGCGTATCGTTTTAGGGGCTCCGAATGTATACATATATATATTATATAATGATCAATCATACTTTCAATTACAGTTCCTACGGTTTCATTTTTCATAGGTATTAGAACTGTATACCTTGTTAATCTGTCTTGAATACTTGAAATGTATTTGTTTCCTAGTCTTGTTCCTGGTGTGACGTCTGGATAAATAATTGAATTACGTCACTTACCTTAATGATTTACAAATCCTCCTTTTGCTGGACGTTCATCAGTATAGTTAAGAAAACTCAACTATATTGATTTTTTGCCGAAGCGGGATTGAGGAGAAACAGAGAGAGAGAGAATTTCACTTGATTCATATAATAAAATATTTATTGAAATTTTTTGTTTACATGAATGTTATCATTATAAAATATTTCGGTCCCACAGAGATTCGTCAGATCTCCAGCAAATATGTTGTTTCCGAGGAAAAGCCGCTTTAAAAAGGAGTAAAGAATCTGAGAAATTAATTGATAAGGAGAAGAGAGAATAAAATTGAATTAGTTTAGAATAAATGGGTACTCACTCAATTTATTGATTTTAGCTCTCGTACTCCAGTGTCTCGAGAAATTTTGATGATAAATTTGACTGATGATTTTTTCCAAGAGAACGATGTGTAATATGGACTTTTTGCGGCAGCGGAGTAGGGTCTCCAGTGTTACCGATGAAGTTCGAGGTTCATCGATTGTTGCTGGAGAAATCTTGGCCAGACCTCTTCCAGGGGTGATTGGGATCGGGGACTTTAAATTTTCATTTGGATAACACGCACTTTATAATTATTTTAACTACAATTAATTCACTTATTATTAACTTTCACTTAATCCAATATTGTGCACTCTATTTATCCGACAAGATACAATTTTTATTTTAAATACGTCGCAAAATTTAATGACATTAATTGAAGACAGAAAAGAGACTTGAACAGGAGACTGACTGAACTGATGTATTCAGGATAAGACGGCGAAATTGAGACTGGCTAAAAATCGAATGAACAGATATGTTCAGGATAAGGCGGCGAGATTAAGACTGACTGACTTTTTGTTGATGGCGGGTTAAATACATTTTCGCTACAATGTTAAAAGTTTAATGTTCCGTACATGGGTTTATTTCCCTAATTTACTACTTATTTCTGGGCGCGATCCCTCTTGATTGTTACAGTTAATTCTTGATTAAATAGAATTTTTCGTTACAATTAGGTAACTATTCATTTTGAGGCGCGTTCCCTCATGTAATAGGAAAGAAAGTATTGATTTTTAGGTGGAGTGACAGTATGTCACACTGGCAAGAAACCAAAAACGTCTAACGCGATTTTTTCGTTAGGGTTAGTAGGTGTGTCTGAAATGATTGATTGTGCTTGATCAGTGCTCTTTTTGTCTTTTGCAATTAGCCAGTCATCATTGATTATATGAAAAAGGTAATTCATTCCTAAATGATTAAGATATGCCACACTGTTCGATTGATGTTTATCATTCCCCTTTACGAAGTTTTATATAAATCGATACTTTGTTTGATTTAATGGTAGAGCTGATTCCTTTATTAAATTAAGTGAAGATCCAGAATCTACTAATAATCTGTATTTTCTCCCGTCAGCTCTTCTTCCTTGTACGGATTGCAACCGTCCAGATATTGTTGATATGCGGCAGTCTCTTCGTAATCTATCTGTTCTTGAATCTCCTCTTGAATCATTACTTGATTTTCTAAGTAATTTTCCTCTTCTTGGTTCTCTGAGGAGTCTATATCTTTTGTCATTCTCACTTGAGTTTTAGATGATCGTTTGGGATTTTGGGTATTCTGAAAATTTTGGGGTTTAGCATAGCATTCGGCCGCAAAGTTTTCTATTCTTCCACATTTATGACATTTGTGATCGATCAACTAGTGGTCAATTTCGGTTTGGTGTCTTAAATGAGAATGGTGTTGTATTCGCCTGAGGTATAGATATAGATGTTGACATTTGTGGTCGTGAGATAATTGGTTTCATTATTTTATTTTTATTTTTCTCCTTAATCCATATTTCTGCCTCCAATGCTTCTTGCAAGGCTTCATTTAGATTTTCAGGTTTCATCGGCCTTACTTGTCTCGAAATTTCGTCGCGTGAGTTCATAACATATTTTTTAACTGCTGCCTTTTCTTCCATCTTCAACGCAATCTTTCTTTCCTTTCCCGAACTGTGTTCGGATTGCAAAGCATAAGTTAGTTCATTTTAATTTGAGCTTTTAAAGCTGTATATATATCCTCGTAATTGTTTATTCGTACGTGTCTAATTGCTGCTTTTGCATCACCCATAATTCTTTCAGTCAAAATGTAGTCCAAATGCAAATTAGGGTTGTCACATTGTAGTCGTGCTCTTTTAATGGATGTAATGGAATCACTAACTCCTACATCGTCGTTACCATTCAAGGTTTCTACCGTTCGTATTATATCTTTACCCGGATAAAATCAATATCGCCTTTTCCTTATTTCTAGTTTGCGTTCTGTACTATGAGGGTTCATTGACGCTGAGGGTGGTGTAGTGATATCTGCATCCTTTGAGTCGTCTGTTACAATCTTACAGGATGGTTAGCACCATCCTGGCAGGATCGCCAATAATCATATAATATGACATGAATATGACTCGATGACTAATATGATAACAATAATAATATACTAATATTACTCATACAATTTATTCAAAGGTTACTCAAGTTGTGACAAAAAGGGTTGACAAAAGTTATACATATAATCGCGTGACTTGCGTCGGACAGGACGAGACTGGAGAACCGACCCGAAGGGGCGGTTTATGTGGTAGCGTATCGATTAGCGTTTCCAGAACCTTCTACTAGTCATACAAGCTACAAGAAGTACATGCGCAATTACAAGTGTACATTGTATTGATTATTCTATATAAAGATTATATATGGAGTATTATTATTATTATATCACTTATAAGCAGGGTACATAACATTTGTAAAAATAAAAAATATATTGACTTGTACGTTTTTCAGTGGTCGAAATATAAATATTATTTCATCTTTGGGTTAATGTTATCAATCATTAAAAAATACATGTCAATATTTCGTATCATTAGAAGGTACAGTTAATATTCCTTGCTCATTAAAAAATGCAAGTTAATATCTTTTAAACGTTCAGAACATATAAAAGTCAGTCATTTTTAATTGTTAGAGAATTCATAAAGTGTTTATGATAATTTTAGTGTTAATATTTCTCAATCACTGTAAAAAATATTCAGCGAAAAATAATAAAACAAAAGATTCCTGTAGAAAATATTTCGTTAAAAAAAATATTCATAGTAGGAAACGTTGGTACCCAATTGTAATGGGTTCAAATAATCAACATTTTGTAAATTTTTTGAGCACATTTGAAAGGTAAGTCTCTATAAATAGTATCTTGATAACTTATTAAGATTCAGTTCGAATGTTTTGCCCAACTTCTATCCAAGCGTCAAGCTTGGAACAAAAAGTCGTAAAGTTTCAAAAACGCATAGCTTCAAGAATTTCTTTGAAACAAATTATATCATGTTTGAATTATGTTTGTCAATATTTTAAGAAAAAAATTACTATTACGATTTTTTAAATTAATGTGTGGAGAACAGTCTTTACTTGAAATTTTACGACTTTTTAGTACAAAGTTTAACCCTTGAGTAGAATATGGGCAAAAATCTATAAATAAATACTGTAGAGACTTAACATTAAAATAAGTTCAAAAAAATTGTCGAAAATATGAGTTATTTTTAGAGTTATTAGCATTATTAAAAAATATTAAAATAAAACATTTTTTTGCAATATATTTTCATAAATTGACATTTTGTCTTCCTGTGGACAATCACTTCAAATCTTGATTCAAATCACTTAGATATAAAATGGCAATTTGTATGTTTCAGTAAACCAATATTAAGTAATATTAAGGCGAAGAAAAACATAGATTATTGCTTTATGAGATTAGATTTGAAAAAAAAAATAAAATTCGTCGCTTCAAGAACTTATTTTATGTCAAATTGCACTGTGAATGAGAATTGAATCATGTACCCTTTAGTTACATTTCATTCAACAAATATTACTCACACTTCTTCCCCATCTCCGATTTAGAAGTTTAAATTTATGATAATGTAACAAAAAATAAACTATGTCACAATAATATTAATTTCTCGTTATTTTCTTCTTCCCTAGATTCTACTCGAAGGTCAAACTTGGGTAAATGATTATTTCTTAAAAAAATAGTTGAAGTTTCAACAAAGCAACAAATTAATTAAATGTTCTATTTATTATGTTTTATTTATTTATATTTTTTTGTCTATTCATTTTTGTTCCTAGAAAACAGCTCCATTTACAATCAAGCAGTTGAGATATAATACGTGTCCCAAAAAACTACCCCTAAGTCATACATTTACATACCTACCCATCGTGATCAATAATGTTCTAAAAGTGTAAAAACAACCTTAATTTTCTAGGAGCAAAAAAAAGCTGTAAACTATTATTTGTGTAGCAGAATAATCTAGAACTTCTAATTAGAGTAGCAACAAAAGCCAATACTTTAATTTCAAGAAGCAAAACTATCGTGAATCTATTATGCAAGTAGCAAAATAATCTAGAACTTGGAATTCCAGTAGCAAAATATCCGATATTTCATTTTCGAGTAGCAAAAAAATCGGAAATATATTATTCGGGTAGCAGAATAATCTAGAACTTCTAATTAGAGTAGCAACAAAATCCAGTACTTCAATTTTAAGGAGAAAAAAATCGGAAATCTATAATTCAAGTAGCAAAATAATCTATAATTTCAAATTCAAGTAGCAAAATAATCTAGAACTTCAAATTCAAGCAGCAAAACAATCTAGTATTTCAGATTTAAGCAGCAATAAAATCTGCAATCTATTATTCCAGCAGCATGAAGATCCGACACTTTATTTTTGAGGATCAGAAAAATCAGTGATCTATTATTCGTGTAGCAGAATAATCTAGAATTTGGAATGCGAGCAGCAAAAACATGCAGTAATTTATTTTCGAGAAGCGAAAAAATTAAGAATTTATTATTCGTATAGTAGATGAATCTAGAACCACAATTTTTTAGGAGAAAAGAAATAGGGCATCTTTTATTCGAGTAGCAGAACAATGTAGAACTTCGAATTCAAGTAGCAAAAAATTCCAGTTCTTTGGTTTCGAGTAGCAAAAAAATCCGATACATCATTTTCGAAGTGCAACAAAAATTGAATCTATTATTCGTGTAGCAGAATAATCTAGAACTTCGAATTAGAGTAGCAAATAATTCAGTACTTTAATTTCGCGCAGCATAAAAATCCGATACCTTAGTGTCGAGAAGCAAAAAAAACTGTAATGTATTATTCGTGTATCAGAATAATTTTTGAAATTTGAACTCGATTAGGAAAAAAAATCTAGCACTTCAATTTCAAGGAGCAAAAAAATCGGGAATCTATTAATTGCGTAGCAAAATAATCTGGAACTCTCGGATTTTAAATTCCGCTTCAACTTTAATATAATAATTAACGATAGTTTTATCATTTGAATAAATATTTGCAACTAAATACAGGCTATAAAAATTCTTACATCTATTGATGTACACACTGGTGATGAGAAGTATTGTCTAGGGCACTTAAACTTCAGTAGATTGTACAGTTATTTTTTAATTCATTTAAATTCAACTCATACGTTAATTAATACAATCTAAAGGTCTGAATCATCTTTATATTGTTTGAACTTGTTTTCATATTTTTAGGAAATTTTCAGTTACGAGATGTCGATATGTTTCACTCCGGGGTAGGTTTTTATAACATTTTATATTGGCCATCGCAGAGCAAATAAATCTCCGCTAACAGTTTTTTCCGAATATTATTATTTTTGATGCGTTTTATATAAGTATATGTAAGTTCCACTACATAAATTTACGTGGAAGGGTAGTTTTCGGGAGAAATCATAAAAGAGATGAATTTTCAAGTGTAAAGTAATTAATTTAGAGTTCTGAATCATATTTACGTTGTTTAAGGTTGTTTTTAAATTTTTAGAACATTTTTGATTACGAGGGGTAGGTATGTATGACTCAGGGGTAGTTTTTTGGAACACGTATCATGTCTTTTCGGAGAGCAAAAAAAAGCATAAAAATCTCCCCTAAGCGTTTATTTCATTATAATAATTTTTAGTCAGTTTTCATAGGTGGCGGCGCTGAGTGGACGTCGTGATAGCGCCGCCTCCCTTATCTCGGAAGTTTAAAGAGCAAAAAACTTTTGTTTGGGCATACAATTCGCAAAAAAAAGCAGAAAAATATGGCATTTCCATTTTTCATTTTGCCTTGGTAGCGGCGCACAGTGAGTTTTTTTACAAAATTTTGTTCAAAATTCTGCTGACTGCTCAATTTTTGACCGATTCTAATAAATTTTTTTTTAAATACTCGTAACGAATTATAATTGCATGTAGCACTGCTACTTTTTTAGTTGTTTGCAAAAAACTAACCTAAAAAAATATGAATTTGCCAAGGTAGCTGAACCACGAAATTTCGAAACTTTAAAAACCATGAAATCGGTAATATCTTTACACACAAACCTCAAACTCACAAACCTCAAACCCACAAAAATTATACCTTAAACCCACAAACCTCAAACCCACGAACCTCAAACACGCAAACCTCAAACCCCCAGACCCGTAAACCCACAAACTTCAAACGCACAAACCTCCAATCCACAAACATAAAACGCCCAAGCCCATAAACCTACAAACCTCAAACACACAAATCTATAAACCTAAAACCCCAAACACACAAAACTCAAACACGTAAACCGTAAAACCACAAACCTCAAACCCACGAACCTTGAACCCACACACCTCAAACCCACAAAAATTAAACCTCAAACGCACAATCCTCAAACGCACAAACCACAAATCCACAAACATAAAATCCCCAAGCCCATAAACCTACAAACCTCAAACTCACAAATCCATAAACCTAAAACCCCAAACCCACAAACCTCAAACACTTAAACCTAAAACCACAAACCCACAAACAGCAAACCCACAAACCTCAACCCCATAAACCTCAAACCCACAAAAATTAAACCTCAAACCCGTCAACCCACAGACCTTAAACCCGCAAACCTCAAACTCACGAACCTCAAACTCACAAAAATTAAACCTCAAACCCGTCAACCCACAAACCACAAATCCACAAACCTCAAACCCACGAACCTCAAACTCACAAAATTATACCTCAAAACCACAAACCTCAAACACATAAACCTAAAACTACAAATCCACAAACCCACAAACAGCAAACCCAAAAGCATCAAACCCCTTGTTCATAAAACTGAACATATAAGTACATCATGCAGAATAGTCCACAAACCCACCAACCTTCAGGGTTTAGGGCTTATGGTTTATGGGTTTATGGTTCATGGGTTCAGGGTTTATCGGTTAAGAGTTTATGGGTTTTAGGTTTAGGGTTTATGAGTTTATGGATTTATGTGTTTGAGGTTTGTGGGTTCGGGGTTTTAGGTTTATGGATTTATGAGTTTGAGGTTTGTAGGTTTATGGGCTTGGGGGTTTTAAATTTGTGGATTTGAGGTTTGTACGTTTGAGGTTTAATTTTTGTGGTTTTGAGATTTGTGCGTTTGAGGTTTGTGGGTTTACGGGTTTGGGGGTTTGAGGTTTGTGGCTTTCTGGGTTGGAGGTTTGTGGATTTGTGGTTTTAGGTTTATGTCTTTGAGGTTTGTGGGTTTGGGCTTTTAGGTTTATGGATTTGTGAGTTTGAGGTTTATAGGTTTATGGGCTTAGGGGTTTTAAGTTTGTGGATTTGAGGTTTGTGGGTTAACGGGTTTGGGGGTTAGAGGTTTGTGGGTTTGAGGTTTGTGGGTTTGAGGTATAAGTTTTGTGGGTTTGAGTTTTGAGGTTTGTTCGTTTCAGGTCTGTGCGTTTGAGGTTTGTGGGTTTACGGGTTTGGGGGTTTGAGTTTT
>CAKNYM010051298.1:81688-120444 GCA_932195095.1 Andricus curvator
ATTTTTGTGGGTTTGAGTTTTGGGGTTTGTGCGTTTGAGGTTTGTGGTTTTACGGGATTTGGGGTTTGTGGTTCGTGGGTTTGAGGTTCGTGGGTTTTAGGTTTGTGAGTTCGAGGTTTGTGTGTAAAGATATTACCGATTTCATGGTTTTAAAAGTTTCGAAATTTCGTGGTTCAGCTACCTTGGCAAGTTCATATTTTTTTAGGTTAGTTTTTTGCAGAAAACTAAAAAAGTAGCATTGCGACATGAAATTATAATTCGTTGCGAGTATTTAAAAAAAAATTTATCCGAATCGGTCAAAAATTGAGCAGTCAGCAGAATTTTGAACAAAATTTTGTAAAAAAAACTCACTGTGCCGCGCTGAGTCGACGGACTTCCGAGTTTTATCAAAAAAGATGAATTCCCAACTCTGGTAGACTTTCACCAAAAAAGACGAATTTTTAACAAAATAGTTGAATCGTACACCAAAAAAGATTACTTTTTAACCAAATAGTTGCAGTTTTAACCAAAAAAGATCGAACTACAAAAAGAGATGAATTTTCAATAAAAACCTGAATAGTTGAATTTTCAACTAAAAACGATCAATTTTTGAACAAAAATGGTATAGCTAAGTTTTAAGTTGGAAAATGAATTTTCAAGGGGAAAAAAAGAATTTTTAAGAGTATAGTTGAATCTTTAACAAATAAAATGAATTTTTCACAAGGTAGTTCAACTGTCAATCAAGCAGTTGAACTCTCAACGAAAAAATATGAATATTCAATGAAAACTTTGATAGTTGAATTTTCAACTAAAAACGATCGATTTTCTGCTAAAAATGGATTCGTTGAATTTTCACTTAAGAAAATTAGATTTCAACTAGAATACTAATTTTCAACAAAATATTTAAGTCTTCAACCGATTTTTTACTCAACAACGATCGAAATTTAGTCATTTATAGTTGATTATGTTAAGAAAATTAACTCCGTACAAAAATATTGTAAACGTAAATGAAGATGATTATGTTCATGAAAACTTCAGCTCCGCTTTCTGCACTGAATATAGTTACAAAATTATGACTTATGGAATAAAAAAGAGTTTAGTTTTCAAAAATATCTCACTGACAATCAAAAAAAATTTGCGTAGTTAATAATCTCATATTTGATGTACTTCTCTGAATTTGCTCTCAAAATTATCTGCTTTCCACTTTTTCAATTGCAAGTAATTAATAATACTTTATATACTATTAATAATAATTTGCTGTCAATAATTCTCTCTTTTCAAAAAATTGCATTAGAGCATTTTTGCCTGAAAATTCCAAACAATTTCGTGATGTCAATAATTTCCTCTTGTATTCAAACTTTAAATCATGTTAACAAACAAATTAAAAATGTTCACAATTTATTAATTTCGCTTCGTAAATCTGTTGGCGAAATTACACGTTTACAATCTAGCGGCGTAGAACTGAGGCTTTCCCTTTTATGCCGTGGCTTTAAATCATGATAACATCGTCATTTTTCCTCAACTATTCTCGTATAAATAGCTGTTACGTAATCTAAATCAATATTCCACGCGATAAGTATTTAGTATAAAAACGCAACTTAACTCATTGAGATGAAATAAGTCTGATTCATCATGAAGTGTGTGATCTTCAGCTTATTGGCTTTCTGTGCCTCCGAAGTAAGTCACTCACCAACTTTGATACATTTTCAATTATCGCATCAAATAATAACTCATATATTCATTATTGTGAGTATCACCCCATCGAATTCACAAAATACAAATATTCACTTGCCCTCTTAATGTTATCATCCGGGACGGTTCCATTATCAAAAATCGAATGAGAGGCGAGGTGGGCAAATTGCAAGACCACTTCGAATTTACAAAAATATCAAATTGTCCTTTATTCCAGGGATTGGGAGCAAAATGACGCTCGCCACTTTTCTCTTCTCTACACTGAGAAAAATGAATAGTTGGGGCTACTACCTTTTTATTAGTAAATCATTCATTGGTTCTTACAACTGTTCAGTTAGTAACACCAACTAATCAAGTAGTCGGTTTAGGAAGCCGTTTGTAGTACTCGTGACAAGTTTACATTAGTAACGTTTTAGTAGTCAGAGTTACTAATAAATTAGTCATCTGTACTACTAATTGATTTTTCTGACAAATTAAAGTAGGTGGCTTAACTGTTTTATTTGCTACCGTGGTTGGTACGACTGAGAATGCGACAAAGGTACCAACATACCTGCGGTAAAACGAGGGAGAACGTTTAGACATGGCCGTCATAACTCGTTGCTCACTTGATGTCTCGTTCATCATTTATTGATGAAAGTGTCAGAAGTGTTGCAAAGTTTAGGCTTCGGGGATTATATCGAAGCATTTGAATGTATGTATAAGAAATTCAACAATCAAACGAGTTTTAAGTTTTACTGGAAATCCTAACCTACAAAGTGCATCTGCAATTAGAAAGATCCCAGTGGGCATAGGGACATATTTTTTTAGAACGTCTTATCAGCTGAAATGACATCAGCGTTCCTAAGATGTCACAAAAAAAAGATGCCCGCGTGCCCACTGTGATCTTTTTAATTCAGATTTCGATAGTATAGTGACAGATATTTTAATTAGTCCCTGTGAAAAAAAGAAAATAGTTATACCTACAAATTTTTTAGTAGACATGACAAACTATATTAGTAAGTTCAGCTACCTACAGACAGTCGTTTTGACAAACTGAAATAGTTAGTCTACCTAATAAAATAGTAACGGCAACTACTCGTTCCCCAACTAACAAAAATAGTTCTCACTACTAACTAAATAGCAGTACCATTATTTACTAACTAAAATAGTTGTCCCAACAATTTTATTAGTTGTCCCAACTAATCTTTTTTTTCAGTGTACCAATAATATACCAATAATATGTTTTCAAAGTTGGAAAATATCTTAGTCATAAAGTTATAGCTTCACACTTCAAGATTAGACTGGAATGTAATAAATGTAGTGTTGAAGAGTTTCACATTAGTTCTTAAGAGTGCCTTTCATTCCTACAATGAATGAATTCAAACACGGTTGGCAAATGCATGCAATTTTCATTACATTGTAATATAAAAGACATGTCCCGAGGATCGCTTTTTGTAAGGAATAAGTTAACTCATGAAGTCTTAAATGTCTGTAGAATTACTGATGTATTTGTTTCAATTTCGGATTTTAAACACCCCCCCCCCCGACCCCAAAACATTGTTAGGAATATCCCCCTCCCAGCTGTTGTGCAAGCCGTAATTTAAGTAAAGTCCCGCACCGCGGACAAAACTGTTCTTGGCTCCCGGATTAGGACATCGAAAACGATTTCACGAATCGTTCCTCGTCTTCTTCGCCTTGCTCGCGTGCCTTGTTCAGCCCGTGAATATTGACGCGTGAATATGTTCGAATATGAGAGGAGCGAGTTCACGGGACAGCTCGACCCTGTTCGCCACAGAAATTCACTTGCGTTGAACACTTGGATCATGCGTTGAACAGTAGAGCGGTGGACCCTTCAGTTTCTCCTAGTCTGGAAGCTGGGAATCAGTTGGTCCACGCTAATAAGTCCCCGTGATCTTTTTAATGGATACTCTGTACAATCCAAGGGTTTTGGGTTCTACCGCGAATTCATGCCCGTTATGTAGCTACGCTTTGAATTTCATACATTTACAGTCAACAAAATTTTCAACAAAATAGTTCAATTTTCAATCAAAAAAATATTTTTTGCCAAAAGAGAAGAATTTCCAAACTTAGAACGGAATGTTCAAGCCGATAAGTGGAATATTTGAAAAAAATTTTGACTTAAAAATTAAGAAAGATGAATTTCCCACCAAGAAGTTAAGTTTTAACCAAAACAGATGATTTTTAAACCAAATGTTTTACCGAAGAGATGAATGCTCAGCCGGAACCTTGCGAAAAAGTATCATTCGAAAATAATAATTATTATTATTACTATGATATAATGATGTTCAGATAATGAATTTCTTATAGTTTCTTCGCGATTGTTTTGTTCTAATAATTCCTGTAATGACGAAAAACTTGTAGGAAATTATTTGTAGGAATATCATAAGTAGTTAAACTTTGAACCAAAGAAATGAATCTGCAACCAAAAAAATGAATCTTTACCAGCGTAGTACAATTTTCAAAAAAAAAAAAAGTAAATTCTTTAGAATAAATATAATAGTTTAAACGTGTCGACGGAAAATGTTTTAATTTGAAATCAACAGCAGCATAATTCATCCAACAACGAACAATTGTTAACGAAGTAGTTGAATCTTCACCAAAAACAGATTAATTTCTAATCAAACAGTTCCACTTTTAATCAAAAAGATGCAATTTTTTCACCAACGAAGGTAAACTGTAACCCAAAAAACGGCTTTTCACACTTATGAATGACTTTTCAACCATAGAGATGAATTTTTAAGGAAGTACTGTACATTTTAAACAAGTGGTTGAATTTTCAACCTTAAAAGATGAATTCTCATCAAAAATTATCATACTTGATAGTGAAACCGAAAAAGATTTAATATTACATTAAACCCAATTAAATTCAACCCAAAAAGTCAAGTTTTATACATGAAATTTCAACGAAATAGTTGTATTGTCAGTTGAAAAAATGAAATTTAAATGAAAGTAAACGTAAATAAAAAATTAAATTTCCAACCACAGAATTTATATTTAATTAAAAAATCAATTTTTAAGAACGTAGTTCAACTTTCAACCACGTAGTTTAATGTTCAACCAAAAAAATTAATTCTGAACGAAAGATCTAATATTGGCAATATTTAAAAAAAAAGAAAATTGCAATCGTAAATCAAGAACAGTAAAGTCCACCCAAAAACTAAGAATATGCACCAAAGTATTAGAATTTTTAACGGAATAGATTACTAATAGTAATACTAAGAAGATTAATTTTTTACCAAAAAAGATGTAATTGCAAAAACACAAGGTGAATTCTTAAACAAAACAGATTGATTTTCAAGGAAACAGTTTCATTTGTAACAAAAAATATGGAATTTTCACAAAAGGATGTGAATTTGACAACAAAAAAGACGATTTTTTAACCGAATTTAAATTTGCAACCAAGAAAGATTTCTCAGTAATGTAAGAAAACAAATGTAACCAAGTTGTTCTGTTTGCAAGCAAAAAAAATTTATTTTCAGTAAAAAATAGTACAGTTGTTATTCCAACCCACGAAGACAACAAATTTTTTATTTCAAATAAAAAAAAGTTGTGTTCCAAAAAAAGAGAAATTTTCAAAAATTCACACAGTTGAATTTTCATGTAAAAAAATAACTGTTAACGACAACAAAAACACATTTTCAGCAATTTATATTCCTTAACTATGGAGATGAATCTTGAACAGATGGAATTACTTTTTAAGCAAGTACTGCAAACTTTCAATAATGATGTATATATTTTTAATCTGAAAGATGAATTGTCAGCGAAAGATATAGGTGACATGTCAGACAAACAATATTTTGATCTTGAATGAGAAATAGTCAAATTCAGCCAAAAAGGAGACATCTCCAAAAAAATGGTTCAATTTTCAACCAAATAGTACAATTTTGCCCCAAAATAGATGAATTTTTCACCATAAATATAATAATAAACTTCTCAACCAAATAAAAAGACCACGAGTGGAATATCATTACTTGAAACATTTTGAAAGAAAAACAATTTTCAACAATAAGAAAATAGTTCCATTTTCAGCAAGGTCATTGGAATTGAAAGAAAATAGTGAAATGTTTATGTTAAACAGTTCAGGTTTCAACCTACAAAGATGAATGTTCAAAGAAATAGTAAAACTTGCCACGAAAACATATGAAGTTCAACCAAAAACCAAATAGTCGAATGTTTCAAGCCAAAAGTCGAATTATTTGGTTCCAAATTCATTTGAATAATTAATGATGGAACTATTTTGTTCAAAAATCTTTAGTTTTTTTTGACATTAATTTGTTTTCTGACAAGTAAGCTTTTCCATTTTCAGGTAATAATTCATCATGTTTGTTGAAAATTCAACCAATTTATCTTCAAAACTTATGAAAACTTTCTTTTTTGGCAAATAAATCGTCTTGATTGAAGATACAACTACATACATCGTTGAAAGTTACAAATTCCGAAGTAAAAATTGATGTTAATAGTTGAAGACTCCTCTCCCTCTCCCTCTCTTTGGCCAAAAATTTAATTATTGTGTTGAAAATAATTTTTTTCTGGTGTAGATCAAGTCTTGAATTGCAAGTGTACCTATTGTATTGTTGGTTGAAAAGCGATTGTTTTAGTTTTAAATTCAACTATTAGCATGAAAAGGAATTTCTTTTTTGATAATTAATATTTTCCGTCGCAAATTCTACTACTGGAAAATTGAACTATTTGGTAGATAATGATTGTTGTTTGTTGAAAATCAATGTTTCTGTTACAACATTCATCATGTTAGTGCAAATAGAACTATTTCTTTGTAATTCATATTTTTGTCGAAAATTCACATTTTCCGGGTTGGCAATGCGACTGTTTGATAGAAAATTCACCTACTTGGCTTTCAAATTCAATAATTTTGTAAAAAATTCAACTACTTGGTTGCAAACTTAACTTTGTAGTTGAAACTTTGTCTGTTTGGGTAGAATATTAATCTTTTAGTTCTAAAATTCTTCCGTTTGGTTGAAGACACAACTATTCTGTTAGAAATTCGTCTGTTTTGTTGAATTAAACCGGTCGAAAATTCATTTTTCATAAGTAATTTATTATACTGAAAATTGAAATATTCCATTTTTGGTAGAAAACTTTTTTGTTATTTGAAAATTCAACAATTTGGTTCGACATTTATGTATTTTTATAATAATTCGTATTTTTGTCAGAAAATTGTTCTTATTGGTTAGAAAACCATATCTGTGGTTGAAAATCAAACTATTTGGTTTCTTAATGTTTAACTTTTTTGAATACTTTTTTTTTCACCATTCATCATTTAAGTTGAAGATCAATATCTGCAAGTTATGGGAAATTACGTTTGTTATTGATAACTTATTTTTGAAGATGTTGAAAACCATATAAGTTTGCACATTTTTATTGGGTTAAAAATTCCATTAGAATATTGTGCCTGCATGTTCTTCTAAATTCATCTGTTTACAATTAGAAAGTGAACAAAAGTATGTTTAAAAAATCTTGAAATGCTGAGAGAAGCTTATAAGTTTGCATTTCAAGGTCAATATTTAGTATTTGCATTTATAAAATATTTTGTGTTCCGTATTTCTTCAGTCATCACATTTTCACATTTGTGAACACTAATAATTTCTAATTCAAACAAGACAGATAATTAGTACTGTTTCAGATCATATGTAATATAACAATTGAAAACTGAAGTTCAAATAAAGCCCAAGAATGATATTAGTTGATATTATGTATTGAACTGTATAGCATGTGACGCAGCGCCACCTGGTGAAATATATATTGTGCAAAGAGCGTTCACAACGCAGAAACTCTTCTCCTCCTCACACATCAGCTCGCCTGTAGCTGTTTGATGCTGCCTGACGGTGAATACCTATCTGGGAGCAAGAGTAGGCGGTCGCCAGTGGTGAACTCGAACATGGTTTGTGACGTCGGTTCCCATCTGCTGGCCTAACCGTTTGCTACGCGTTCACGTGGTCCGCTCGAGTACGGAGCTGCCTAGTTTTCGGGTAGCCACGACCATTCACTCTCTGCTCCCCACAGGACTCTTCCTACCTCGGTTAGCTCCTAACACTGGGAAAATATGAACCGAGGAGGAGTGTGCCAGGAACGCATGGAGCGTTCACCCAGCATTTCGCTCCCAGTCCCTGCTTTATTCACTAAGTTTACATGTGGTAAGATATTCACCGACATATTTAGCGAAGGGGATGTTGCGATCGAAATATTGTCGCCACAACAGTGTGCAAAATTTTCTGCTATATTGAGAAACTGCAGACGAAAAATAGACACTTTATATAAATAAATTAGCAAACAATATTTGTTTAAACATATTTCTGAACATGCAAATGAATAATTCGTCGTATTCAGCATCAAAACTTTACGTCGAAAACTGAAAACTAATTACAAATACACGTATACATGCAGCCAAATTAGATAAAAAATATGCATGGGAATTCGTTATGTTGGAAACCTATTTGTTCATGTTGAATTTTCAAAAAATTAATCATAATTTCTCTTTTGGTGAAAAAACAGAGTCGTCTGTTAAAAAATGATAAACTTAAAAAAATGCAAATAGCGTTATTTTCACGTTTTTGTAAGAAAAAAAATGATGAGGACATATTTTTTTTATTCTATCAACAATATTTTGTTTTTAGTCTTCCAGCTTTTGGAACACGCAAAACGTTTTCTGAATGATGTATTTTATATTGTTACTACTATCGGATGAACGATAACATTTTCAGATTGCGTTAATAGAAAGACCCGTATAGAACTACCACTATCACATTTAACGAACCAAGTCTCAGCTGCTCTCTAAATTTTCTCGAGTGAAATGTCACTCAATTCGAGTGAAAAATCACTCGAAGAACAAGTGAAAACCCCGCTTGTCTTATTCGAGTGAAACTCCACTTTTAGCTCGAGCGAATTTCCCACTCAACTCCTTCGAGTGAATTCTCACTCGAACAACATCGAGATATCGCTCGAAGCGAGTGAAATAATGCAATCGATTTTCGAGTGAATTTTTCCACTCGAGTCATTTGAGCGGTAAATACAACTCGAAAAAGAGCGAGATATCACTCGAAGCGAGTAAAATAATTCAAACGATATTCGAGTGAATTTTTTCACTCGAGCCATTCGAGCGGTAAATGAAACTCGAAAAAAAGAAAGATGTCACTCGATTCGAGTGAAAAAACTATTTTAATGCTGTAGTAATTTAAGGAAAAATACAAATTCAGAATTATAAAACTTTATTTTCTACAGTAATATATTAATTCTAATATATTACAATTCACAATTAGCAAGAATAATTTTTTAGGTAATATATCAATTATAATATATTACAATGATGAAACATTAATGATGTATTAAAAATATGCAAACATTCCTTAAAATATATATACAATCTAATAATGTTATAAATGTTTTTCTTATAATGCCTTAAAATATGTAACACATGAATTTTCAACCAAATAGTAGAATTTTCAATCTCTCAACTCCTTGGGCCTCTTCTAGCTATTGTTGGGGGGTTCTGAAAAAAAGATGAGTATTAATATCTTATGAATGATGATCATGTAAATGAATTTTAGACTATGTCGCTGGTCGTAAGAATCAAAATCATAAAAAAATGGCTGTTCGTAAAAATAAAACTTAAAGCAAATGTTAATTCGCTGAAATTATTTGCCGGAATGAATTTAGGCAAAGTAAACTTTGATATTTTTGTTTACTAAATGTATTATTGTACAATAATATAATTAGAATGTTTTATAAATAAACTTCAATTAAAAGTGAACTGTATTTTCTGCATCTTTTCTTAACAACCCTGGCGGACCGAACTAACGGAGCGGATACGCTACAGCGTATCCTCACAGTATCCACATCGTGTCCTCTCCGTATCATGCAAGAAAAACTCATTAAAAAAGGAAGATGAACATTTCACTTGTTGAAATTCGGATTCTATGTGAAATTTCGCGTTAAAAGGTCACGGAGTAATCGCAATAGTTTTTCTTGCAACATTAACAAATTTAAAAAAATAGAATACTTATCGATAACGTGGGCTGAAGGCGACTTCAAACGCATCGTCGACGGATAACGCCTATTAACTGTTACTGAACGACGATGCGTTTGAAGTCGCCTTCAGCACACGTCATCGATAAGTATTATATTTTTTTTAAAGTTTTTAATGTTGCAAGAAAAAATATTGCGATTACTCTGTGACCTTTCAACTCAAAATTTCATGTAGAATCCGAATTTCAACAAGTGAAATGTTACTCTTTCTTTTTTAATGAGTTTTTCTTGCATGATACGAAGAGGATACGATGTGGATACTATAAGGATACGCTGTAGCGTATCCGTTCCGTTCGTTCGGTCCGCCAGGGAAGAAATTTATTATTAAATTGCAAGAAATATTGTTCTTTCTTAAGCTCATATGACATATATTTCTATAGTGATATAAAAATCCAATATTTCAAGGATGTTCCAGGGGTACACATAACCTAAAAATGTAATAATGTTGAAAACGGTTCACAAAATCGAGAAAAATAGCCACATTGTTCAATATAACAAAATTTGAAAAAGAATTTAAGTATTCTTTGAAAAAAAAAGTTGAATGTATAACACAGGCCGACAAAATTTGTACCCAAATACCGGACTATGTGACCCCGGAGGATTTTGGTGTCCTAAAAATGAATCTGTTGTCTAAATTTTTCCTATACGTCAGGTTTTTGATATGTTCTAACCTAAAAGTGCAAAAATAGTTATTTTTAGCCATATTTGAGGCAACATAACATGATCAGCAATTTTTTTGCTAAAAAATGCTAATGCCATCGTTTAGTACTCCTTTTTATTTTCCATTTTTAATTTCGATCATCCCGAACTAATTTTTCCCCCGAGATATCGCACAATAACCATTTTAGTTCCACCATGAAAAACTAGCAAAGAAGGCTAAGGGAAATTGAACTGGTTAGTGTGTAACATCTCGGTGGAAAAAAAATCGGTTTGAGATGATTAAAAATGTAAATGAAAGGTAAAAATAAGTACTAAACGATGGCGTTAGCAGTTTTTTGAGAAGAAAAATTACTGATCGTGTGATATTGCGTCAAAGATGGCTAAAAATAGCCATTTTTGCACTTTAAGGTTAGGATATCTCAAAAACCTGACGTATAGGAAAAATTTTGAATGATGGATTCGGTTTTAGGATACCAATATCCTTCGGGGTCACATAGTCCGGTCTTAGGGTACAAAAAAGATGCCATTTTTGTCGGCCTGTGTAATTTTTTATTAAAAATGAGTTGTTTGGACTGTTGTGTTTTTTCTTATGCTTAAGAAAACAATTGTAATTTTTATTTAATCTTTATCATTGACGGCTTATTTTGTTCTTAAAATTATTTATTTTATTATTTACAATTTCTTTTGTATAAATTTTGGTTACGTACTCTCTAAATCTGAATCAGTGAAAAGTCACTGATTGTCAGTGAAATCTCACTGATTCAAATAGCTAGAATCCGGTTACTGACAACCAGTGAAAAGTTACTTATTCATTCAGTGAAAGTTTCACTTTTGAGAGTTGGAAGCAGTGCACCACGTCAATTTAGCAGTCATAATAAAATGAGATTTTAGTAGATTTAATGAAATAATCATAGTAAAAACTTAAAACCCATAAATGTGATCAAATATTAAAAAATTTGAAAAGATTTGATGCTTCTAAATGACAAAAAACCTCAGATATTTCTTTACTTTCAAGATTCGACTGTCATGTACACACCAGTCAAGTAAGTACTTTTCATACGAGCTAGAGTATATTTTTTCCACAGTAAATTCAGCACACTTATAGTCCGACAATTCAAAAATTTATTTCTTCAAGAAATTATTTTTGCTAGTTAAGTAAAAGAATAACAACAACGCTTCACTTTAAAACTTAGAGGTTATGTCTCGCATGATTTACTCTGGTGTTAGTGAAAAGTCCAATATCATTGATTAATCAGTGAAATGTCCAACCACTATTTCAATCAGTGAATTTTTCACTGATTCAGATTTAGAGAGTAAAACGTATAAGTTTTAATAAAATTTCCGCTAATGGAATCGTGGAGAATCTTTTTATGAACAAAATAAACCGTCAATGATAAATATTAAATCGAATTTACAATTTTTATCTCAAGCAAAAGAAGAAACAAAAAATTCCAATTAACTCATTTCAAATAAACAATGACGTATTCAACTGATTTTTTTTAGCTATGTGTAACCCTGGATGCCCTAAAAACGTAAAAAATGTTGAATACTTTCGGAGAAATTGATTATCTAACAGGTTGGCCAAACACTCTTTTCTTATAGATATTTTCCTACAGAATGATAAAAAATTATTCAAATTGGGGACATACAACGCAGATTTGTATAGTTTTGAGACTATATAATGTTAAAAAATATCATTGTACCCAATCATGATAATGATAAATTCTCACCTTTCAAGATGTTTCCAGCATCTTCAGGAACTCCATATGCCTCCACTTAGTGCTTTGATATTTTTTCGGGACTGTCCAGCATTTCCTACGCACAATAAAAAATATTTAGTATATAATAACTATATCAAGAATTTAAGAAGGCTTTATGATTAAGTTTAATAAACTTACCCTTGGTAAAACAGCCGAGAAAGAAGCCATATTCCTCGAGGAATCCCATTGCTGACTCTTCCAAGTCACTAATGATCACTAAGAATCACTAATAAATCACTAATAATGTAATCACATTTCAACTAAAACTATCAACTAATAATTTTTAAACTTTATAAGGTAATATTCACTTTAAATATCACTTTTACAGCATAGCGTCGGGTGCAAGCTACTACTCACGACCAATATGGCCGCTTATGGAGCGACACGGGGTGAGAACTGGGGAAACTAAAATCGCAACCGGCCGTGCGGGCGGGATATTTAAATTTGAAATATTGTACCCATTAATTTTGTCAATAATTTGTAATACCGTTAATTGATATTATTACATACAACAATTGAAGTACACAATAAAATCAATAAATGGCATTATAAATTATTGATATTGTTATATAACTATTGTTAACCAATTATCTTCTCTCTCGTCGCTCGGTACAAATTTCAAAATGCTTTGTCACCGTTCCTTCTAATTAAAAAATAGAATCATAATATAATAAGGTGATTACAAATTGTTATTTATATGGATAAATGAATTTAAAAATTCTGTCTCTAAATACATTAAAAGCACGACAATCATTTTTGCAGCAAATGTTTGTGAAAAGATATTGCACAAATTAAATAATTTGTGCCATAAATTCTAATTTACAAAAACTAGGTCCCCAATGCAATAAACACTTTGAGATTAGGTTTTACTCGCGGTTCATCGTAAGCAACTTTTCCCACACATTTACTACAAAAATGATTGCCCTACTTTTAATGCATTTAGAGGCAGAATTTTCAAATTAATTTATCCATATAAATAACAATTTGCACTTATCTTATTTTATTATTATTCTATTATTTAATTAGAATTCGTTGAAACGTGGCGGACATGGCTTTGCCAGCCCTGTCAGCCCAATACTATTAGTGCTACCATACTAAGGATATCAAAATTCACTACATTTTCGCAAATTGAATATTTTTAAAGTCTCTAGAAAGGACCCCAGATCGAACTGGGCCGGAAGTCAGATTTGTTACCGGAAATTCCTATGCTAGCTTCACCCCCGTGCGCACCGAGGACTTCGCTCGTTCTTCGAGCGAAAAACACCAGGTATAGTGACTCACTCGACGATTTCGAGCGAAACCTTCCACTCGTTGTTTTCGAGCGAACACATTGACTCCGATCGAGTGAAATTGTGAAAATAATTCACTCGAACGGAGTGAAACTAGCCTCCACTCGAAGGATCGAGTGATATTTTCACTCGAGAAAATTTAGAGAGTGTGTTCAACTAAAACCGCCAAAAAAATGTAAATTAAAAACTATCATCACACACAACTTTCCAAGTCTTAAGTTGATATATCTACCCTCATAGTGATATTCTACCACCTCTAGGAACTACCCCAATCACATTAACGGAACAAATCTCAGTTGACTTCAATCTTCAACTAAAACCACCAAAAAAATTTTATTAATAATAATTACCACATACAATTTTTTATTACCATATTTATTTTGAACACTTGACATCTTAAGTAAGTTCTGAGATCAAATTCGATTTCAACACAAAAAATTACATGGAAAATCGCTACCATATCATAAATAAGAATTATTGCAAATAAAAAATAGTCCAAAATAATGAAAACACTTTCTTGAGCACTTGACTTCGTAAGCAAATATGAAGATCAGATTCAATTTCAACACAAAAAATTACATGAAAAATCACTCCCATATTATACTTTCTTGCAAATTCTGAATTAGGTAATTTGTTTGTACAATATTTCTTGCAGTTAACCAATGGTACGTTGAACAATAATGAAGGTATATTCGGATAAAAAATATTGAAAAAGAAGAGAATGGTTATCTCGTATACTATTCCACATTCTTATCGAGGTATCTCATTGAAATCAAATGTTAAAAAATCAGTGTCTTATCGCAACACACAGATTATTAAACAATGCATAATTTTGAACAGTTTGCATCAAACAGCCAGTATTTTTAGGCAGTTAGACCTACCCGAGAATCAATTTTATTGAAGAAAATTTTCAAAAAACTCTATGTTAGGGGCCGTTTCCCTATTTTCAGAAAACTTCGCCCTTTTCTTGTTTTTTGTTTTGCACAAATGCATACTGAATTGATAGAACCCAACAAGAAAATCAAACTGTTTTTCATTAAAAGTTAATTCTTCTTCGTTGAAGTGTCTACTATTATATTTTTGGTTCAGAATTCATTTCTTCGGGTTAAAAATTCAACCATTTGGTTGAAGATGGAAATATTTTGTTGGAAATTCGTTCTTTTGGTGTTGTGAAAATTGATCGATCTCAGTTGACAATTCATCTATTGGTAATTCATCTTGTTCGGTTGAAAATTGAGCTACTTGGTTGAAAATTGAGCAACTTTGTTAAAAATTCATTTTTTGGTTGAAGATTATCCTATATTGTTGAAAATTATTTTTTTTTTCCAAATTGAAAACCTGTTCCATTTATGGTTAATTGGTAATAATCGATTTCAGTTGAAAAGTCAACTATTTGGTTGAAAATGTATGTATTTTGTTGTAAATCCATCTTTTTTGGTATAAAATTTAATTGCTTGGTTGAAAAATGTACTAATTTGTCAAAAATTTATTTCATTAGTTGAAAATTTATCTGTTTTGTTAGAAATTGACCTATTATGTGAATATTCGTCTTTTTATTGGTTGAAAATAAATTTTTTGATTTGCAAATTTAGCTATTTCATTTGCGGTTGGAAATTGATCGTTTTTAATTTAAAATTCAACTCTTTGGTTGAAAAAGCAACTCGTTGGTAGAAAAATCGTCTTTTTGGCTTGAAATTTCCATTGTTAAAATGTATTTCTTTTGGTCGAAATTGGATTTTTTTTATTAGAAGTGCAACTGCATGGTTAAAAATGATTATATTTTGGTTGAAAATTCAACTATTTTGTTGAAAAGTTCTTTTTGCCTGAAAGTTCTACTATTTCATTATAAATTGCAATTGTTTGGTTGATAATTAATTTTTGTTATTGAAAGTTCAACTTTTTTGTTGAAAATTTAATCAATTTTTTAAAAATGAAACTATCTCGTTGAGAAGTAATCTTCTTTTTGAAAGTTCAACTGTCTTGTTGCAAATTTGTCTTTTGGATAGAAAATTTATCTCTCTGGGTCAAAAATTCATCTTTTTTGGTAGAAAATTTCTTGGTTGAGATTTCATCTTTTTTGGTTGAATATTCAGCTGTTTTTTGAAAAAATCGTCTTCTTGGTTTGAAGATTCAATAGAGGCTTTCTACATAACGTGGAAAATTATATTGTGAATTGTGACATCAATTTTAACGAATTTACTAAATAATTTTTCCCCTTTTAACTGACTTATAAAATAAAAATATCTCAGAAAAACAAGATTGATCCCTATAAACTTATAATCTATGTGATAACATATTTTTCAAATCTTTTATGAAATCACATAGTTTGATTAATAATTTTAAAGATTGAAATTCTTTACTAACGGTTTTAGATATTTGTACTTTCTGTTTAATGGGTCGTCAAATTTAGAAAATTAGA
The DNA here is from genome assembly GCA_932195095.1 of Andricus curvator. NCBI lineage: Eukaryota > Metazoa > Arthropoda > Insecta > Hymenoptera > Cynipidae > Andricus > Andricus curvator. Next base: position 97,528 of record CAKNYM010051298.1, read on the forward strand.
TCACAAAATCTAAGAATTTATTAGTAAATTGTGCAAAACTCGATGAAATTAAGAAATTTTGAATAATTAATTTCAAAAATGAAGACAAAAGTTGTGCTTCATGGATATTTTTCTAATATATGGATAGAAAAATCAAAATACTAATCTAATGATACTGATATGAAATGCTTTCATTTCCTAAAACTTTAAGTGAAAATATATTGCATTTTCAACAAAATAGTTGAATTTTCAACCAAAACAGATTAATTTTTTTTACCATAAAAGTCGAAGTTTCAAAAAAATAGTAATAGTACTCAAGCAAATGGTCGAATTAGAAAGAAGATTAAATTTCAACCGAAATCAGTTGCATTTTCAAGAAAATAGTAATAGTTTTTAAGCAGATGGTCGAATTTTCAAACCAAGACGATTAAACTTTAACCAAACACAGTTGGATTTCCAATCGGATAGTTAAATTTACATCAAATAGTAGAATTTTCAACCTGGAGAGATACTTGAATAGACTTAAATAACTTAAATAACCTAAAGAGATACTTAATTAAATTTTCAACATAATAACAGAATTTTTAACCAAGAAAGATCTAAATTAAAAAGAATAGTTAAGTTTTTTATTCGATTTGAATTTGATTTGGAATTCAATTTCCTATAGGTGCAATTTTCATTTTTAGCGCAAAGAAATTTACGAAAATTTATGGGAATTTATGAAAATTTATCAAAACTTATGAAATTTATGAAAATGCATGAAAATTTATTGAATTTATGAGAACTTATAAAAATTTGTGAAATTTCTGGAAATTTTCGAGAACTTATGGAATTGTACAGATTTTATCATCTATTGTTAAACTTGCAGAAGGCTCATGCCCTTCTCAGTATGCAACACAAACTAACCATGACTCTTTCGGTTCCAGATCTGTTCCTATCCTATACTTCCCTTCGAATAACCAAAATCAGGTTGATCTGACCTTATAACTGGACTACCTCACGACGAATTGGCTAATTATTTTGGATATTATTTTTTGTTACAAAATATATTTCTTGCATGAATCTGTAGTTGAGTGTATACTTTAAACAATAAATTATACGAACAATGCCTTGGATTGGATGAAAACTTTGGTTAAAGAAAGGCATGCCGGTGGAAAAGTTTCAGGCGATGCATGGATTTCTGTGTATCTAAAACAAAGAAAAAAAGATGCGACAGGAGAGTGATAGAAAATGGAGAGTTAAAAAACGGACTCGAACTATGGTCAGGAGTAGATAGTGAAAAATCTGGTAGCCAAGAGTCAGTCTAGTTATGAATGAGAGAGCAAAACAGCATGTGAAGGAGTATATATTCATATCTCCCAGATTGTTATGGGTTAGAATGAAAGTGGAAATCAGAAGATTATTTATTATAGCGTGCTACGCTCTAGTTGATGGTAAAAGAAGTGAAGTAAAAGATGCTTTCTGGGTCAGTTTGAATGATATTCTATGTACTTTCGATCACGGGAAAAGAATTATTCCACTAAGAAATATGAATGGATGGGTCGGAGTGCAACGCGAGTGTACGAACAGGGTTCTAGGTTATTTCGGAGATCCAAAAACGAATGATAACTGGCACATATTGGCTAGCTCGTGCTTAGAAAGGGGCTTGTTTATTAAAAATACTTGGTTCAGGCATAAAATGATCCACGTGTGCGCGAATCAGGATGGAGAATTTGAAGTGTGTGGTATTGCGCTTGTTGGAAGAATGACTGGTGATGCTTAGTGGAATGATAAAATCCGCGTAGCTGTGAACAGAAAGAAGCAAACGTATCCAAGAACGTTAAATATTACGGGTCTTGGTATTGACGAGAGAAATAAATTTGAAAATGACTATAGGTACATAAACAAAAAAGTAAAAATACTAGTTAAAAAGCAAAGGTGAAATGAACGCGGAAGAAGATAAAAAAAAACTAAGAAAGGTAGAAATAGCACAGAGAAGGTCGGAATTAGGAATAGCAAGGGTGAAGTGGTATGGGATAGGGAAGGAGGAAAAAACGGTTTTGGTGACTTTTACAAGAAATTAATTCGAGGTACTAATCTACCTCTGAGATTAGGGCTATAATTGAGAACTTAGAGAATGGTAATGCTGCTGATGTAGATGATATTATCGCTGTAATAAATAATAAATTTGTATTGCAATTTTGAAAATAATTTGTCACACTGTTTGAGGAGTAGTAAAAAAACTTTGTTTCTCAGATTGAAATGTTTCGGAAGTAAGAAAAATACCTAAATTTGTGTAAGTTGAAGAAGAAAGTCGATGAGATTAATTTTGATTTTGTAAGTTCAGCATGGACATTCTCTCCTAAATTTTCCTATAATCAAACATATATAAATATGTATTTACTTTAAATACACTAAAAATTCTACAGTAAAGTTGAGAATAATATTCTAGTCTAATTTTATCATTACTTTTTATATGTACAGACAGTTTTCGGTCAGCAGGATCCGCCCAATCTACGTGACACATGTATTAAACAAATAGGTGAAGTCATGGATAGATTACAATTTGCCGCTTGGGTCAGTTTGCGAAAATAATTTTCAATATCTGCATATTTGTTTATTCAAAAAAATTAAGAAATTTCTGTAATAGTTTTGTTCTTCTTTGGCATTAGGATGCAATGGAGACTGCGGAGAAACTAGGAGTAAAGCGTGAGGATTTACAAACCAATTGTTGGAGACATATCGAGACATTCTCACTCACATCTGCATTCAATAAATGCCACCGGTTTTTTAAAAACGAGATTAACGTGAATAATAAAAAGGTATATACCGATTACACTAAAACTACAAGTGGATTAGTGTGGATTACACTTTTTTTGATTTTATGATGCCTTTACATCCGTTTTCATAATTTATGCAAAAAATTCTGTAACACATTCAACTTTTTCTCCGTGAATATTATTGCAATCCTGAAAAAATCTAAATAAAAATAGCTAAAAACAAACAGGTTTTTTTAAAACTTTTTTCTATAAAACTCAATTTTATACAATCTGTATTTATGAGATCAGTAATGCGTTTAATTTATCCAGGAAATTTTAACATAAATTTAAGAATATTATTATTTTGTTTACAGCTTGCAAGAACGTTCTGTAGGAAGATTATTGTTGAATTAGAAAACGAGGCAAAACCAATTTGTGCTAGTTTTACTGTTTGCATTTTAAATTACGTTAATGAGGCGATTGGTGCAGTAAGGGGACTTCAAAGAGGACCAGCAAACTCTATAGTACAACTTTGATTGTGTTAACATCAATAAACAATTGTAGAAACTAAATTTGTGGGGCTGGTTTTTTAATCCAATAGCACAATTTAGAAATTTATATTTTGCATTAGATTTTTTATTTTTAACAGGAAATATATTTAATTGTTTATAACGAATATGAAAATATATATAATAAATGCCTCAAAGTGACAATCATTTGTGAAAATTTTCTTTTTTGGTAAAATATTTGTTTCTAATCATTAATTTCATTTTGTTGCACAATTTCAAAGATTTCAAATTGATCCCGAATAATTTCATATATTATCAATTGAAGATTTTTATTTTCCGTCTACACTTATGTGCTTTTCAACTTCAATTAATAAAACAAACTAATAAAAAAACAGCTGCTAATGCCTGTAGATTATTATTATTAGTTTTATTTTTAGTCAGTAAAAATTACCTAAATGAGTTCTGACCTAAGAAGGCTTTCAATGATTCGGAAAGCATTTTAATCATTGGAAACTAAAAGTGAAATTAAAATTATCTCCTTATATCTAAGTATTTAAAAATTTTGAAACATATGAAAAACGCATTCGAATCATTTTTCCATGATACGTTTCTAAATGACCTTTGACAGAAGAATTGTTGCTAATTTCATGGTTGACAGTTACTTTCTTATTCTGAAAGGGATTATAAAAACCTATAAACTAAACATGATAATTTCGAAAGTATTTAATTGAAAAGAGGCTCTCTTTCACAAAAATATAAAATAAAAAAAATGTCGAATATTGAAGAATTTCGTTTGGCTCGGGATTATAGAATGCCAGCTGTAGAGGCAAGAATTTCTGAGTTGAAGAAAAGGAGAAGATCCGAAGGATTGCCTTTAGAAACTACTAAGGATCGTCTCGTAAGTTTTATTGAAAATAAAAATAATTTAATCTGAATATCAATATTTCCTCAATTTTTAATCAAAGAAAATGTAGTTTTTCAAATATGTTTTTTGTATCTACAGCTCAAATTTAAAGAAAGTCGAAAGATGAGACAAGGATTATTGAAACCGACTCATCGTCAAGTTCTGGATGTTGCAGCTTCTATTTTAGATACTGAAGCTGATTTTTTGGAAGAGGGAATTATTGATAAGGACGAATATGTGAATACTTTTAACAGTTTTTTTGAAGAAGGGGGAAGAAAAGCTATTCTTATCTATCTTCAGCCAATGCCACCTCCAGACATTGGTAACTGCAATTTCACAAATATGAGCTAATTTCATTTTTTTCTGGGATCACAGTAATTATAATTAATAAAATGTAAAATAAATAAGCTAAATATTTATATAATATTAATATAATAATATAATAATATAATAATATAATAATATAATAATATAATAATATAACAATATGATAATATAATAATATAATAATACAAATAATGTAATAGTTAATATCTTAACCTAAAAAAGACTTTCATATTAAACCAAAAACTGTTAAATTTAACCAAAAATACAGTTGTATGTTGAATAAAAAAACATGAAATTTCTACCAAAAGAGATGAGTTTCCAAATCAAAAAGCGAATCTTCAACAAGAGTTGAATTTTAAAACAAGAAAGATTTTCCAGTCAAGAAAGGAAACAAATTTCTATCAAAAATGTGAAATTTTCAAGACAAAAAGACGATTTTTTTTACAAAATAGTTGAATTTTCTACCAGAAAGTTGCATTAAAAAAAAACTTAAATTTATACAGAAAGAGATGAGATTTCAAATCAAGAAGACGAATCTTCAACAAGAGTTGAATTCTCAACCAAGAGAGATTTTTCAGTCAATTAAGAAAAAAAATGTCATCAAAAATGTGGAATTTTGAAGCCAAACAGACAAGATTTGTACGGAATAGTTTACAAAATGACAAAATAATTTAATTAAAAAATAATTCAACCGAATAATTAAATTTTTAACCAGAAAATTACATGTTTAATAAAGAAAGATGAAATTTCTGCTAAAAGAGATGAGTTTCCAAATCAAAATGACAAATCTTAAACAGGAGTTGAATTTTCAACCAAGAAAGATTTTTCAGTCAATGAAGAAAAAAAAATTAATTTGAAATATGGAATTTTTGAAGCCGAAAAGACGAGCTTCCTACAAAATAGTTGAATTTTCAATTAATAAAATAAATTTTTAATAAAAAAGATGGATTTTCAACCAAGAAGATTAATTTTCTACTAAAAAGGACAAATTCTCATCAAAATAAATACATTTTTAACCAAGTTGATGAATTTTAAATCAAAAAAAGGAGTTCGATTTAGATTCAAAAAAATTAATTTTCAATAAAAAAATAATTTTCTACAAAACAGGTGAATTTTCTACCACATAATTGAATTTTATACCAAATTTTTAAATTTTTGAGCCAAAGAGATGAATTGACTAAAAAACAGTCAATTTTCGAACCCTAAATTACTAATTTTCAGCCAAAAATGCAGTAGTTTATATTCAAACCAAAAAAGATTTCAATATAATATAAAAAAATAGTTGAATATAACTACATATTTTATACCATTTTTTAACAAAATACATATATTTTCAACCAAACAGTGAAAAATTCAACTACTTGGTTGAAAGTTATACTACTTTGTTCAAAATTCATTTTTTTGGTTGATGATTTTGTTAAAAAATCATATTTTATTTTAGTTAAGAATTAATTCATAACTAAAAATATTACTATTCCATTTGTGGTTGAAAAAGGCTATTTTTAATTGAAAATTCATTTTTTCCAGTTGAATATTCAACTAATTGGTTACAAATTCATGTATTTTTTTGAAAATTTGTCTTTCTTGGTAGAAAATTAGTCTTCTTGGGTGAAATTTCATCCTTTTTGTTGAATTCAACGGGTTCTATTTTCAAATTTAATTTTTTTTGTTTTTGTAATATCAACCATTAAATGTTTCGTTGAGAATTCATATTTTTTTTGTTTGAAAAGTCAACTACTTGGTTCGAAGGTAAACTACTTTTCAAACACGTGATTTTTTTTTTTCGTTAGAGATTCATTATTTAAGTTGGAAATTGAATTATTTTGTTAAAAATTCATATAAAATTCATTCAAAAATTCATATGTTGGTTTGAATATTTAACTATTTTTTGGATGAAAATTGGTATTTTTAATTGAAAATGCAAATATTCTATTTTTGGTTATAAATTGGCTTAAACTTAAACCACTTTTTTGTTGTTTTTTTTTTCGATTGAAGATTCATCATTTAAGTTTAAAATTCATATTAACGGGTTGAAAATTATACTTTTTTGTAGCGAATTCATTTTTTGTCTTGAAAATTCAACAATTTCATAGAAAATGAAACTATTTTTATGAAAATTCTTCTATTTTTAGAAAATTCACGTATTTTGCTGAAAATTCGTCTTTTGGATTAGAAAATAAATATTGTTTGTTGAAAGTCCATCTTTTTCATTGAGGATTCAAATATTTGGTTAACAATTCGTCTTTTTCGTTAAATTCAACTGGTTGAAAATGCTTCTTTTGTTATATTTGAAAAAAAATCTTTTTTAATTTAAATTTAACTATTTTGTTTGAAATTCAAAATTCTTGATTGAAAATTCATCATTTGGTAGAAAATTGATCTTTCATGGTAGAACTAAAAAATTCGTCTTTTTGCTCAAAAAAATTCAACTGCTAATGCTTGAGTTCTAATGTTTTTTGATTTAGAATAAACCCATTTGGGTGAAAATACATTTTAGTAGGCTAAGAGAAAATTCATCTTTTATGGTTCAAGCAAGATTCATAATTTTTCAAAAATTATTGTTTTATATATATATATTTTTTTTAACAAGATTTATAGAATCTTTTAACAATTTTGGATTATTTAATATTAGTGTTTTTCGTTGGAAATGGGTATTTTTAATTAAAACAAAATTATATTCTAAACATTTCAAAGAAGATTCACGACTTTTCAACAATTTTAGGTTATTACTAATATTATTTTACATTTTATGAACAATTTTAGGTTATTTAAAACAAAAAATAGGTTTAAGAGAAGACTTAAAATCTTAAACAATTTATTGTTTTGTTATGGTAGTATTTTTCGTCTAAAATTGCTATTGTGAATGAAAAATTATTAGATTACAAAGAATATTTACAATATTTGAACAATAATAGGGTATGTTAGCGTTCTTCACCGGAAATCGGTCGTTTTAAATAAAAAGCATGAGACTACAACAATTAAATTTACAATTTTGCACATCTTTAGGTTATATTAGAATTTTTCGTTAGAAATTGGTTCCATTGTCTACATACTGTACAAAATCATTATATATTAATTCTGAAGTTGAGATATCAATTTTCATCAGTTATAAATAATATTGTCCTTGCTTTTCTTTTCGATTATTTCAGATAATATATATAATGAAATACAACAATTTTTGAATTATATTAATTGTATATTTTAATTAAAAAATTTTCGGAGACAAAAAAATAATCGTTTGTTTGGTAGTTTAATAAAATTTATCGTGCCTGATAAAAGTGTTTCATTTATTAATTTTTGTTCACCATGCCGGTATTTTAAGGTGAAATTTTTTTTTATTTTGCTCATTCTTTGAACAAAATTACCCTTTTTTCTCTACAATTAAACTGCTGATCTACTGTGATCCCTGTTATTTTTTGTCTAATTTTTTCAAAATATTTTCAACATTTTCAATTTAGAATCAGGCCGATGGACTCCAGAACTTTCAGAAGAAAAGGAAGTTTTGCGATGTATTATAACTGATGGTACAACGGAAGAATTTTGTGGAAAATGCGTCGCAGTTTATCGTTTGCGAAATGACACTAACTTTGAAATGAAAGAATTATTGGAAGTAATTTAAGTTTTAATTACTTCAAGCTATTGACTATCCAATATTAAAAAAAAATTAGTTTACTTAGGACAGTTCTGGGACTCGATTCTGTTCCGAGCTAGACTGCAGTAAACCAGCCTATTGGTCATTTGCCCACAAACGATAATGGTTCGTGTTCGTGCTAACATGCCACCAGTTGGTAAGATAGACCACATCACAACCGATATTAATCAGATACCTAGTAGGAACCTACATTACCGTAAAGTAGAATTCTAGTTTACATACAGTCGGTAAAGTACGAATATTACCTAGATTCTTGCTGAAGTCGGTTACGCAGGTTTCTACCTTACCGCTAAAGACTCAAGGGTCCTATCTAGGTGGCGCTTGGGTCTAGGGGAATCCCCAAGTTCTAGAACTTTCCAGAAATATAGGTAGAGTCAATAATTGGAAAGTTGACACTAGTAGGGACCGTACTTAAATTACGTAAGAGCTCAAGGGGGGGGGGGTTAAGAAATTTTGTTACGATTTGTTACGGAAGGGTGGAGGGGTTCCTTCCCTCATGTACATAATTTTTGCAAATTCGCAAAAACTTTCTCCTGAAGATTATCTCTTTAGTTATAGATTTTATTATTTGGTTAAAAATTTAACAATTTTCTTGGAAAGACATCTTTTTTTTTGTGAATTCAACTGATTTGTTGAAAATTCGTCTTTTTGGGTTAAAAATTCAACAATTTTCGTATAATATTAACCTTTTGTTTAAAATTCATATTTTTTGCTGATAAGTTAACTGAAATATTTTTTAAATGAAAAATATTTTTTCTGAAAATTTGTCTTTTTAATTAAAAAGTTCATCTTTTTTTAGTAGAAATATTGCATCTTTCTTGGACAAAAATGCAATTGTTTTGTTGAAAATTCAACGATTGCCTACAAAAATGACTTTTTGTTTAAAATTTGTATTTTTCGGTTGAAAAGTCTATTGAAATCCTTTTGGATGAAAATTCAACTCTTTTTTTGAAAATTTGTCTTTTTGATTTAAAAATTCACCTGTTTTAGTAAAATCGTCATTTTTCTTGGACAATGCAACTGTTTGGTTAAAAATTTGACAATCTTGTTGAAAACTCATACTTTTTGGTTACAAATTTGACTATGTAGCAGAAAATTACCTTATAGTTTACAATTCTTATTTTGGTGTTGGAAAGTGAACTGGAATGTTCATTGGATGAAAATGTAACTATTTTTTTGAAGTTTTTCTTTTAATTCATCTGTTTCAAAAGAAATATTTCATCTTTCTTGAATAAAAATGCAACTGTTCAATTGTAAATGAAACTCTTTTTTGAAAAGTCATACTTTTCAGTTGAAAATTCTGCTGTTTTGTTGAAAATTTAACTATATTGTAGAAAATTTACTTTTTGGTTAAATGTAATATTTTGGTGTTGAAAAGAGAACTGAAATCTTTTCTGGATGAAAATTGAACTATTTTTTTGATTTTTTTTTAAATTAAAAATTCATCTGTTTGAAGAGAAATTTCATCTTTCTTGGATAAAAATGCAACTGTTTGGTTGAGAATGAAACTATTCTTTTGAAAAGTCATACTTTTTGTTTAAAATTCATATTTTGGTGTTAAAAAATAAACTGAAAGCTTTTCTGGATGAAAGTTCCACAATAAAAAAAAATTTGTCCTTTTTTTATTAAAAATTCATCTGTTTTAGTATAAATTTCATCTTTCTTGGATACAAATTCAACTACTTGGTAGAGAATTCAACTAGTTCGTTAAAAATTCATCCCTTTTGTTTGAAAAAATTCGTCTTTTTGGATGAAAAATTCATCTTTTTTGGATAAAAATTGCAACTATTGGGTAGAGAATTCAAAAATTTTGTTAAAAAGTCATCCTTTTTGGGTAAAAATTCGTCTTTTTGGATTGAAAATTCAATTTTTTTCGTAGAAACTTTTTTCTTGGTTAAAAATTCACATTTTTATCGTGAAAAGTCAACTAAAATCTTTTTTAACTGAAAATTCAACTCTTTTTTTTTAATTCATCTTTTTGATTTATAAATTCATCCGCATTGGTGGAAATTTGATTTTTTAAAATGAAAATGCAACTTTTTGGTTGAAAATTTTTCTTCTCTGCTTGAGTATTCAACTATTTTATTTGAAAGATTTGGTTGAATAACTTTGTTAAGAAATCATTTTTTTTAAGAGTTATATTTTTAGTTGAAAATTCTCCTTTTTTTGTGAAAACAAAAAAATAATTTTCTTGGTTTAAAATGTCATTTTTGTTAGGTAAAAATGCATCAGTTTCGTGGGAAAATAATTTTTCGCTGAAGTCATATTTTTTGTTTGTAAATTCAATTTTTGTAAAGAAAATTCGTCTTTTGGCTTGCAGGTTCAACAATTTAGATAAAATTTTCTTACTTTAGTGAGAAATTTTCATTTGTTGAAAATTCGTCTTTTTGGTTTCAAAAAACTTTTTTTTTTTTGTATAAATTTCATGTTTTTTGATTTAAATATAAACTATGACAGTTTTTTTTTGTTGAGAATTTATATTTTAGGTTGAAAATTCAACCATTATTTCAAAAATTTAATTAGTTTGTTGAAAATTCAAGTATTTTGTTAAAAAGCCATCTTTTATAGTAAAAAAGATATTTTTTTGTTCAAAATAAATTATTAAATTTGAAAATTTTAAATTTGGATCTGAAATACTGTCTTATTCTGTTTATAAAAGATTCTATGTTAAGAGTATTTCATTTTGAAAATGAAGTTCTAGGACACTCGGCCTAATTCTACTAGCAATAACTGGTGAAACATTTTTTGAAACTAAAAATTACGTGAAGAAAGAGTGGGGGTGGGGGGGGGGTAGACATATTTTGTTACATTTTGTTACAGGGGGGGGGGGGTCTCAGAGAGGGCCAATAATCCGTTACGTAATTTAAGTACGGCCCCATACCTAGTAGGAATCTACCTTACCGTAAAGTAGGAATCTAGTTTACATACAGTCGGTAAAGTGCGAATATTACCTAGATTCTTGCTAAAGTCGGTTACGCAGGTTTCTACTTTACCTCTAAAGACTCAAGGTTCCTATGTAGGTGGCGCTTGGGTCTGGGGGAATCCCCAAGTTCTAGCACTTTCCAGAAGTATAGGTAGGTGAATAATTGGAAAGTTGACACTAATATTAACTGTAACCCATCGATTTTTCTCTCTTGGGTTGGTGAATTCTTGTCTGTAAAGTCTAAATGACCAGTCGCTGGTTTACTGTTGCTTAGCTTGGAACAGAACCGTCTTCCAGATCTATCATAGGTATACTGCTAGAATTTTAAATCGTATTTAAACCAAATTGAAAAAAAATATTTTCCATCTAATATTAAATAATCCTGGGATAGGAAACCTATTTTGCTTATATGGAAGTGGATCCAATTTCAAAGTCTGCCCTTGGAGCCGTTTCTGAATTTATATCTCGATTGAATAAACCAAACATAATTGCTAATGCTGATTGGGGAGAATTACTAGAAACAGAGGCAGGTCGAAAAGCTAAGGATAATTTCATTGGTGATTTTGGCGATTTTTGTAAATTTCTGAGCAGTAAGTTTGTTTACATTTATTAGTACTGAGAAATTAAACTATGTTTTTCCACTTAATTAATTATTGATTTTTCAATTATTGATTATTATAATTGGGTTTTCAAAAAGAGATAGCAGGATTATTATATAACATTCTAATTGAATTTATTTAATATAAACAGTGACTAAGATTGACTTGGATAATATTTTAAAATTTTCCATTGACTGGGATATTTACAACAAATGTTTGTCAACACCAGAAGACTTCGAGCGATGTAGCAAAAAGTTCGAAAACTTATTAGCAGTTGAAGATAATGTCAAGGCTTGGATGAAAATTATGGAAAGGGTATTATCATAAAAATAAATGTTTTCAGGATCTCCCTTTCCTCTCAAAAGTGAATCTTTTAAATATTGAATGCAGATTAATTTTTGAAAACATTTATTTAAAAATTTAAAGTCTTGCCACATTTGTTTAGTAGAGTAAAAAAAAAAGATTGCCAAATGTTTCACTTCAAACATTTTTTTGTCTATTTCTACTTTTTCTATTTTATACACTTTTTGAGTCTCTAAAGCACGAATTCCATCGCTTAGCTCGGTTTTGGTGTAATTGAAAAATTATTTTTTTCCCTTGTAAAAGACCCTGGAGAATCAAAATTTTCGAGGTTCGAACTCATTCCAACAACTCTTTTTGGGGTATTTTTCATGTTTTTAGACAAAGAATTTTGATTTTTTTAACTCGATTCCCAAAAAATACCTACCCTGATTTTCTCTTTACTTTCTTATTTTTAAATTTGAACTGTCCCTTTTGAGAAAAAATAATGAAACCGGTGTGCTTTACATAAATTCTTTCAAGAAAATTCTTTTTTGACATTTGTTTTTAAATTTCTGATTAAAATGTTATTTTTCACTATACAATCCAATATTTTTTCTAAAAGTCAGAAAAATAAGTTTCAACAATTTTTCTATTGCACAAAAATTTCTTGCGTGATTATATTCGTTTTATCATTGATTGTACAGATTTTCAGTATAAGGAAAATTAAAATGCTAAAATTCGTTGAACTGTTTGGGCTCGGGAAAAACTTTGTCGGTTGGGATCCGAAAAAAATGCTAAAAAAATTTGAATTGGTTAATATTGAAACGCCTGAAAAATCGCAAAAAATAAAATTCCTGACACTGTAAAATTTCCGAAAAATATTCGAAATTATAAAATTACCGAATGTGATCAATTGAAAAACTGTTTTAATGATAACCTAATAATAAACTAATACATCGAACAAAAATATATGTTCATCAAATAAAACTATTTTATTATTTATTTTTATTCTATTTTTCAACAATTGCTGGATTGTTTATATTCCGAACTTCCCTAGTGTACGATATTTTATAATGTCGGGAATTTTATTTCGGGATTTCTTTTATTTGGTAATATCATGAACTGTCGTGAATTTTAATAGTCGAACATTTTTTAATTCCTGAATTCAAAAGTTTTAGCAATTTTTTAATTTCGGTAATTTTTTATTTCGAATAATTTCTTTTTCGGGAATTTCATTTTTCAAGATTTTTCAGTCGTCCCTTAATATTTTCTGTTCAGTTTTTGTATTTCAAAATTTAAAAAAATTCTATTTGTTGAAAATTTCTTGTAAATACAATTTTTTATAGTGGCCAAATTAATAAAAAATTGTTCATGTAGAACTTTTTGAAAATGTGCAAAATGCAATTTTTATAAATTATTGGAGCCCAGAAACATTCAAATGACCCTTAATTAATCACAATACCGAAAATTTATAAAATCAATTATAAAACCGACATAATAAATTAACAGGGACGCCTGAAAAATTATAATATTATATGAAAATCTCGGATTGAAAAAGTCCCGAATAATAAAATTCTCGACAGTTCATGATAATTTTACCGAATTTGAAAATTTCCGAATAATAAAATTCGCGATAAAAAATTGCCGAATTGTAAAATATCCGAGACTGTTAAATTCCCAACACTAAAAAATTCCCGAACTTAAACAATGGAAAAAATTGTTTTTTAATCAGTATAATTTATTTATTAAAATATAATAATAAAACCTTCTCATCAAATATTTTCGAAATTTTTAATGCAGTTTTTAAATTAGTGTTTAAATTTAAAATAACAATAATTGAAAAAAAATTCTCAATGCATGTTTTTTTTTAAATGTGCATAGTAGTTTTCAAAATGATTGCTCTTGTTATCAAAATCTTTTTCTTATATTGGTCTTTTGAATTGAGGAATATATAAGTTTTTTTCAATTTCTGTTATTTTAAATTCAAACAATAGTTTTTGAAAAATACATTAAATACTCAAACAAATTTTTGTTTGACCAAAATATTTTATTATTGTATTTTTAATGATTGATTAAAATCTTTATTAAAATTTTATTAATCGGAAATTTTTAAATTCGCTAATGTTATAAACTCTCGGGAATGTTCAAATTCGCTTATATTATAAATTGTTCAGGAATTTTATTATTCGAGAATTTTCCCAGTCGGGATTTTTATATTTCGGCAATTCTATAATTTTGGGAATTTTCTATTTCGAATATTTTTTTTTTCGGTGATTTTAGTGTCTGGATATTTATTTTTCGCGATTTTCAGTCGTCCCAAATAAAAATGTTATTTTACAGGTACGACTGAAAAATTCCGAAAAATAGAATTCCCGACACATATTCGGATTGGAAAATTCCCGAATAATAAAATTTCCGAATAATAAAATTCCCGAATTGAAAAATTCTCGAATAATAAAATTCCCAAACAGTTCATAATATTACAAAATTGGAAAATTCCTGAATAATAAAATTCCCAAAAGTTTATAATATTACCGAATTTGAAAATTCCCGACAGAAAATTGCCAAATCATAAAATATGCGAACTAGAAAATTCCTGTATTTAAACAATTGAAATTTTTTCTATAAATATTATTCATTTATTGCAAAAAAAAACAAATATTTTAGCAATAACTCAAGAAAAATGTATTTCTGGATGAAATTCTTTTTAGATTATTGTTATCTGACATTCAAAAAATAATTTCAGAAACTTTAAACATTAAAATTATTTTGTTTTTATATTTGCTTATTGTCTTTTTAATAAATAAGTAATACGTATAGTATTTTTTTTTCGGGAATTTTCTAGTTCGGATATTTTATAATTCGGCAATTTTCTGTCGGTAATAACATAAACTGTTCGGAAATTTCATTACTCGGGAATTTTATTATCTAAGAATTTTATAATTAGTAATTACTTTTTTTTCTTAATTCATTATTTATATTTATTATATAAAATTCGGGAATTTTATTATTCGGGAATTTTACAGTATCGGGAATTTTATTTTTTGGGATTTTTCATTCGTCACATTTTGCAATTGAAAATTCTTAAAAACTTATTTTTTTTACTTAAAGAAAAAAATCGAATTGAATAGTCAAGAAAAAATATTTTAGGCAGAAATACAATTTTTTTCACATAAAATGTTTGAAAGAATGTATGTAATGCACATAGGTTTTATCACTCTGTCTCTAAAAGAATATTTTGAAATATAAAATGAAGAGGAATACAAAAAATCAGTGTAGGAATTTTTTGGGAATTGAGTTTTATAAAAAAATCAGAGTTTTTTGTTGAAACACATGAAAAATAATCATGAACAGAAAAAATAGAAAGAAAAGCTTAAGACAATTAGACCGAAATTTGTGTTGTAGAGACTCAAAAAAGTCATATAAGAGAAAAAGTGCAATAACTTTGAAGAAATGTTTTGAAGAAAAGAAAATGTTTAAAAGTATTGAAAAGATTAAAAAATAATATAAAATTTGAAAATGTTTCAAAAAATTCGAAACTGCCGACCATTAAAAAATCCCAAATTGGAAAATTCTGGAATAATATATTTCCTGATAGTTTTTAATATTGCCGAATTTGAAAATTCAGAAATTTGCACAATTCAAATTGTTGAAATAATAAATGTTTGGCAAAGTATATTTGCATGTAGTAAATTTAAATAAATTTGAATTAATTAATTTTTTTTTATACAAAATTTGAAAAATCATATAGTCATATTTTTAACTTGAATATTTGTTTAGATCTTTGTTTTGTTTTTTAAATATAATTTAGGCTATTGTCGAAAGTCAGCAACTGCGAAGAGAGGCAGAAACAGTTGGACCAACTGAGGAACTTACATATTGGAGAAGAATGCTAGCTCGTTTTTCTTCTATTGTTGAACATATAAAATTGCCTGAAACGCAAAAGTTCATTCAATTTCTCGAAAAAACGAAATCAAAATTGTTAAAGGTTCCACGATTTTGACCTCAGAATATATTTTTTTAATAAAAAATAACTATTTTTCTACAATTCACATCAACAATGTTTCACACTTTTATTTTTTATACAGAAATGGAAAAAACTGGAAAATCAAATTATGGCAGTACAAATATTGGCTCAGGATAATGTGAAGTATTTATATGCATTAGAAAAATTTATCCAGCCTTTGTACAGATTAGATCCAACAAAAATTGGTGACTATTTACCAGCACTTATGTATGCAATTCGTATGATTTATTCGACCTCTCGATTTTTTAACACGAGACGAATGGTTACTGCCGTATTTGTTAAGGTATAGGTAAAAATCTATTTTATTTAAGCAAAATTATTAAATTATTTTCAGGATGAATTTAAAAAAAAAGTAGTCATTCGAAATTTTTATTTTGTATTAAAAATGATTTTTTCGTTTAAATTATAATTTGCCTAAATTTTTTTTTATCGTGGACTGAAAAATATTGTTTGATTACAAATTCAACAATTTTGTTGAAAATTCGTCTTTTTGGTTTGAAAATTCATTTCTTTCGGCAGAACTTCTTTTTATTAAAATTACAAATGTTGGGTTTTAAATTAAAATCTTTTATTGGCTGAGGATTCAACTATTTTGTTGAAAATTCATATTTTTTAGATGAATTTAACTGTTTTTGATTTGAAAATAAAATCTTTTTTGATTAAAATATCAACTATTACATTTTTTGTTGAGAATTAACCTTTTTTGGTTGAAAATCCATCCCCTTGGGTAGAGACTAAACGGCTTTATTAAAAATTCATCACTTTGGTTGAAAATGTGACCATTCTGTTGAAAATTTGTCTTTTTTGTCAAAAAATTAATCTTCTTGTTTGAAAATTCATCTTTTTGGTTGAGGATTCAACTATTTTGTTAAATTTTTTGTTGAGAATTAATATTTTTTGGTTAAAAATACAACTACTTTGTTACAAGTTGAACTACTGTGTTAAAAAGCCATTTTTCTAGTTGAAGATTCATAATTTCAGTTGAAAATGAACTTTTTCGTTGAAAATTCATATATGCGGGTAAAAAAAATTAAACTTCTGTTACAGAATTTCGTCTCTTTTTGAAAATATTTAATGTTTTTTGGTAAAAAATACAACTGGTTGAAAATTAATCTTTTTCGGTTGAGGATTCAACTATTTTATTGAAAATTTGTCTTTTTTTTTGATAAATTAAACTATTTATTAGTTAAAATAAAAGTGTTTTTGAACTGAAATATCAAATATGACATTTTTCATTGATATTCTCTTTTTTTTTTTTAATTTCAATTAGTTGGTCGAAGGGGAGAACACTTTGTTAAAAAATATTTTTTTGTTGTTCAGGATTCTTAATTTTAGTTGGAAATTCATCCTTGTTTTGTTGAAAATTAATTGTTTTAACTGAAAATTTAACTACTTCTTTTTATCATTTTAGTTGAAAATTGATTTTTTCTAGTTAAAAATTCAACTACATAAACTTAAATTTGAAATTTGAGAATTGAATCTAAAAAATTATCTAACAAATTATTATAAATATTATACATAGTTTTTAATAGTGCTCTTCGCGCGAAATTAGTATTAAAAAATATATAATTTCAATATAAAATTATCAAGATTGCCCACTTTAACAATTTTAGGTTATGTTAGTATTTTACACAGGAAATGGGTATTTTTAATCACAAATTATAAGATTTCAAAGGTTAACAACTTATCAACAGATTGCGTGTTGGGGCTTTGTTACCGTTTTTACCAGAAATTGACACTTTTAAACAAAAATTATTAGATTTTAAAGCTTCATAGTTTTTGAACAATTTTGTTACATTACGGCGTATTTACACCATTTACACCCACCGTTTTGGTGTAAATCGCTGTATAAGTTGAGGATGATTTAGAATCTTACAATTTTGGACCATGTTAGTGTTTTTTGTCAAAAACTGACTTTTTAATTAAAAAATTTGATTTTATGGACGATTCTCAACTCTTATCCATTTTTGGTTACGCTAGCGTTTTACGTCAAAAATTGGTATTTTAAAACAAAAATCATGATATGTAGTTTGATAGTTTTTCTTGATAGTTTTCTATTATGTTAGTATTTTTCTTCGGAGATTGGTATTAATAATAATAAAAAAACATAGATTTCAAAGAAGATGCACAACTTTTGACAATTTGAAGTTATGTTAGCGTTTTACCCCAACATTTTTACTCTTAATCAAAAGTCATTATAGTTTGGATATAACTTGCAATATTTGAACTTTTTCAGGTCACATTAACGTTTTTTAACAGGAAATCGGATTTTTAAAACAAAAAACATGAGATTTTAACGATCATGATTTTTTGACATTTTTAGGTTACGTAATAGCGTCTTACAGTAAAATTGGTATTGCAAAACAAAAATCATTATAATTTGAACAATATTTAGAATATTTTAATAATTTTGGATTATTTTGATGTTTTTCGACTAAAATTTGTATCTTTCTATACAAAAATTAGATTTTTAAGAAGATTCACAACTTTCAACAATTATAGGTTATGTTTGTGTTATACACAAAAAATTAGTATTTTAAAACAAAAGTCATTAGAGTTGGAACAAGATTTGCAATTTTAGAACAATTACTGGTTATATTAACGTTTTTTTTCAGGAAATCAGTTTTTTAGAACAGGAATCATTAGATTTTGAAGGTTCATAAATTTTAACGTTAGCGTTTTACAGAAAAAACTGATATTTTAAAACAAAAATGATCATAGTTTGAACAAGATTTAGAATATTTGAACAATTTGGGATTATTTTGTGTGTTTTCGACGGAAATAATTATTTTTAGTTAAAAAGTATATTTTAAAGACGACTCACAATTTTAAACAATTTGAGCTATGTTAGTGTTTTACGTCAAAAACTGGTATTTCAAAACAAAAATCATTCAAGCTGGAACAAGATTTTCAATTTTTGAACAATTTTAGGTTATACTAACGGTTTTCACAGAGAATCTTTAAAAAAAAAACTTCAGATTTTAAAGGTTCATAATAGCTTGAAAATTTTAGGTTATGTTAGTGTTTTACACCAAGAACTGGTATTTCAAAACAAAAATCATTAAAGTTTAGACAAGATTTGCAATTTTTGAATAGTTTCTGTTTATATTAACGTTATTTTAAAGGAAATCGTTTTTTAAAATTAAAAAATCATTAAAATTTGAATAATTTTCAGAATTATTTAATAATTTTGAATGATGATAGTGTTTTTAGTACGAAATTGGTATTTTTAATAAGAAAATTTACAAGCTTCAACAATTTGTTGTTGTGTTATTGTTTTTCGTCTAAAATTGTTATTGCTAATAAAAACTAATTAGATTTCAAAAAATATTCACAGAATTTGAATAATAATAGGTTACGTTCATATTTTTTGTCGCAAAGTGGTATTTTTGATGAAAACTGCAGAGGTTTCATTGGTTATATATTGTTAAAAAATTATATTAATTCTAAAGTGAGAAAATCGATTTCCATCAATTATTACAAAAACTGTCCTTATTGTTTTTATATTATTTCAGATAATAGATACTATAAATTGCAAAAATTTTGTGTTAATATTAAGTTTATATTTTAATTGAAAAATTTAATGAGGAAAAAAATCGCGCTCATGGCCCGTGTGTCTGTTTTCTAATAATAATAAAATAATTTATATTATTTATCATTTAGATAACGAATCAAATGATTCTGGCATGTAAAGCATATCTTAATGAAAATGGGAGCCTGAACATTTGGGAAGATTCAAAGTCAGCACTCATTTCAAGAATGAAGGTAACAAATATTTTTTCAGAACTGATAATTTTCTCAGATTGAATTCATTTTTTGAAATTAAATCAGGATTGTATTAAACTCGCTGATCGATATTATGAGTGCTACAATGAGATGCGAAAAAAAGTGAAAGAATCCGCAGGAGAAAAATCATTTGAAGTTTCGGAGATGTACATTTTTGGCAAATTCAACACTTTCAAAGAGAGGCTGAATAAAGTCAGTTAATGTGTAATAGAAAAGAAATATATTTAAGTTTAAAATAAGGTTTATAAAAAAAAAATAGTATAATTAATCGTATTAATTTTTGGAAGATGTTACCATTTAAAGATGATAACGTCCGAGTTTTTACATTTTTAATAAATACAAATTTTGATGTTAAATCGATTACTTGCGATAAGCAATTTGTGAACAAGAAAAAATCTGCCTTTGCAAGGATTTGAACCGGGAACGCCACTATTGCGTTCCCGGTTCAAATCTGGGCCAAAACATATATTTTCTTGTTCTTCAAAAATTATTTGTCCGAAGTAATCTTTTTAACACCGAAATTTGTGTCAAATAATCATTGGTCTTTATTTATAAATAAATATTTTTATTTTTTAGCTCATTGACGTACTTGAAACGACTCTCATGTACTCAATTTTGCACAGTTCAGCTATCGAGGGTATAGACGTTTTTGCCAACAAATTTACGGATTTTTTTGATAAAATAGCTTCACAAAGTTACGATCCCCTGGATCACAGAAAACCTTATTTTGAGTCTGATTATGCCGAATTTAAGAAAAATGTTGCCCAAACAGAAGATGAGCTACGAGCATTTTTTTCCAAAACTGTTTCAGAAGTCCCAACCATAATTCAGGCACTTCAATTGGTAGCTAGGTATTTTATTTGAGAAAACTGAAAATATAACTTTCAATAATATATATATATATTTTTTTAATTCTATGCTTACAAATCTTACATTTGAGTTACATTTTTCCTTTTCTTAAAAAGTGGAGTCATAAGAAAATTTTCTTAAGATTTCTGCGAAAATTTAAAATGATTAAAAAAAAGTCAAATTATGACATAAAATGCTGGAAAAGAATTGCAAATATTTAGAAGTTTCGAAAAGATTAAAAAAAAATAGAATTTTGAACATTTCAAACAAAAAATTTAGGACCTTTTTAAGAATTTTGAAAGATTTCAAAAAAGAAACAATTTTCTTAGGAATCCTAGGAAAATTTCGATTGATTTTTTTTTTTGAGAAATGAATTTTAAGAGAAAATTAAAAAAGATTTTTAAAAATTTCAAATTATGACATAAAATGATGAAAAATAATTGAGTAAGTTTAAGAGATATTTAGACGTTTCGAAAAGATTTAAAAAAAATTAAAGCAATATATAGAATTTTTAAGATTTCGAACAGAAAACTTAAGAGCTTTTTAAGAATTTTAAAAGATTCCGAAAAAATTTAAAAATTTCTCAAGAATCCTAGGAAAATTTTTAATGATTTTTTATTTTGAAAAATTAATTTTAAGAAAGTGTTTACAAAGATTTCAAAACATTGAAAAAATGTTAAAAAGAGAATCTGAAACATTTTAAGGCAATTTTGCATCATTCTAAAGAAGTTTTAGGAAAAATTTGAATCATTTTGAAAGATATTAAGAAGTTTGGAAACAATTTCAAAAATAATTTAAAAATTGACAAGATATCAAAAAATTTTAAATAAAATGTAGATTTTTGAAAATTTTGCAAACAGAAGCTTTTCAAGGATTTCAATAGATTTCAAGCCAATAAAAAGTAAATTTAAAAAGACTTTAAGCAATTTCAAATGCTATTTTAAAATGTCAACAAAAAATGTAGCAGGCTTAAAGCAAAAATTTTCAATTTTGAATGATTACAAAATTTAAAACAAAATTCGAGTAAGTGTAAGAAATATTCAAAATTTTTGGAAAGATTCCAAAATAATTTTAAATTTGAAAGGATTCCAAAAAATTCAAAACAAAATGTAGATTTGTGAAGATTTCGAAATAATTTCAAATTTCAAGCAGTTTTAAATGTTATCCTAAAATGTCAAAAAAAAAAAAATGAAGCAGATTTTAAAGCAAAAATTTTCAATTTCAAAAGATTGCGAAATTCAAAACAGAATTCGACCAAGTACTTATAAAAAATATTCAAAGGTTTTGAAAAAATTGAAAAATAATATAAATTTCCAAGGATTTCAAGAAACCTTAATCAAAATGTAGATTTTTGAAGATTTCGATATAAACTTTTGAGGCTTTTCAAGGATTGTGGAAGGTTGCTACATAATATAAAGTTTGTTTAAGTTTCTTGGGATAATTTTTAATGATTTTTCATTTTGAAAAATTAATTTTTAGACCATATTTGAAGAATTTCCAAAACATTTAAAAAAATTTTCAAAAAAGAATCTGAAATATGTAAGGGCAATTTTTTTAATTTTGCAGAATTTAAAAAAAAATCAAGGAAACTTTTGAATTAATTCAAAAGACATTTAAAATATTTGAAAGGATTAAAAAATAATTTGAAGAGATTTCAAAAAATTTTTAACTTCCGACAATTAAAAAATCCGAAATTGGAAATTTCCGGAATAATATATTTCCTGACAGTTTATAATATTGCCGAATTTAAAAATTTTGGAATTTAAAAAATTAAAATTTCTTTCAATAATAAATAAATAACAAAATGAAAAATAATTTATGAAACAAAAAATATTTTCTTCAAATGAATGTATTTTATTTATGATTCATTATTTGAGTATTCAACCATTTTTTAATTGTTTAGATTCAGGAATTTCACAATAAGGAAATTTTCCTGTGTTGGCAATTTTACAATTTCGAATATTTTATAATTTCGGCAAATTTTCCTTATTGGGGATTTAAAAATTCTGTAATATCATGAATATTCGAAATTTTATTATTTGGAAATTTTAAACTGTCGGCAATTATCTAATTTTAGGAATTTTCTATTTCGAAATCGTGAATTTTATTTTTCGGGATTTTTCAGACATCTCTTAAGAAATTTTCAAAGAATTTGCCAAACTTCTAAAAGTCTTAAATATCTTTCAAACTGACTCGAATTCTTTCAAAAAATTTAAAAAATCCTGGCAGATAAATTTTTTTTTTTTAATTTTATAGATTCTTTTTCGGCATAGCTGAAATTTTCAAAAATCTTTATGAATTTGCTCAAGAATCTTAAGAAAATTAGATTTACTATATAACCT
>CAKNYM010051298.1:130330-167522 GCA_932195095.1 Andricus curvator
CCTTGTGCAGGTTTAAGTTGTGGGGGGGGGGGGGCATTTACTGACTGGTTACGGAAATGTGTTCAGTCATGCTCGTCCTCTTTTCCAGCATTAAATTGGGGCGGGGGGGTACGCATATACTGACTAGTTACGAAAATGCGTTTTGTTACGCTCGCCTCCTTTTCCAGGTTTAAGTGGGGGGGGGGCTACATGCGTTCAGTTACGCTCGTCTTCTTTTCCAGGTTTAAGTGGGGGGGTCTACGCATTTACTGACTAGTTACGATTACGAAAAACGGACGAGGAAAGAAGGGACGAGAGTGACTGTTTTCTTGTTTCTATTGTTTTTCCAACGCAATCCTCTTTTTTATCGAGAAATAATGGTTCAAGGAAAAAAGTGTATGATACAAAAAAGATGTATTTTTATACTAGCTACAACTTTTGTTTGAGACATTTTTGAAAATTCTTCGTAACTATTGAGATAAAGAAAAAAATCATAATTTGTATGGGGTTTTTTATTTTTTAATATTGAATTTAAGTGGAAGGTATGCTTTATATCGAATATACATCCAATTATCTCATATTTCAGTAAATACGTGCGTACTTAAATAAACATTGATCTGATGTTTTTCGAAAAAAATTCAAGAATAATATGGAGTTCAATGTTTTTATTTCTGAAATAGAACAAAAGATAAATTTTTCCGAGTTTCTTCATTCTTGGCTTTATTATACAAAGAAAATCTTTGCCTTTATGTTACCAAAAGTTCAAGCTGACACCAAGAAATAAAGAAATGCGAAAATCAACTAGTAATTGCATAAATTTAAAAAATAATAAGGCTTAAAAATCTGAAGATAGTGCATTTTAAAAATTGATAAATTAATTTAATTTAAACAAAAAAACTAATAACGTAAAAGTATAAAAAATACTTGAAAAAGAAGCAAAAAACTTCGGAGAAAGCTTACTATTTTGGAATTTATCAATATTTTTAAAAACATTAAAGTGTGTTTAGTGTATTGAATAGAAATTTAATTAAAATACATCAATGTTAAAATTATTGAAGTATATACTATTGTAATTGTTTCTTTGAAGAAAAATTGTTAAGCCACCAAGCACGAAATACGTATTATCATTCAAGAAGCATAATTATATTCTGAAATATCATAATTCAGGGTGGCCGCTGGACCGGGAAATGATCGGGAATTTTTTGAGACCGGGAAATGACAGTGAATTTATTTTTTGACCGGGATTTTTACAAGTTTTTAGAAGAAAAATCTATCAAATCACTTGAAATATCACAAGTTTCATATCACAAGATATATAATGCAATTTAAAATAAGTTTGATTTCAACTTTTTTTTAATGCTAAGTTGAATTGTTAACTTGTTCAATTATGAAATCATTCAGTTTACAATGTGTAATTCTAAAATCTTTTACTATCAAAATTTTCCATTCTAGATTTTCAATTTTAAGGGTACATTTTCAATTAATAGAATTTTAAAATACAGTTTTTTAATTAATGATTTTAAAAATTGGACTGTAGTTCGTCTATTCGAAATTGAACAATAATTGATTGATTTTATAGGGCGATCCTGAATCTGTTAAAATTAAACAATTTACAGATTTTTACGTTAAAAATTGAACTGTTTCAATTCCAAAGCCTTAGTAGTTACTAATCGAATGTAAACTTTTGATTCAAACTTTATAAACTATCTGTTGTTTCAGTCTAAAATATACCATTTTTAACGAATTCAATTTGAAAATTTTTAACCAAGAAAAAGAACAATTTTTTAATAGTCAGCAATGTTTGACTGTTCATTAGAAATGAACAATTAAAAATTAAATATTCACAACTAAACAATTTGAAACTGAATTATTTAAAACAGAAAGCCTTGAATCGTTAAAATTTCGCAGAGCTAAACTTAAACTTTGAACATTAAAATATTAATTTTAATTGTTCTAATTCAAAAAATTTTTATTTGTAAGTGAAAATGTTGAATTTTGTTGTGTTAATACAGATAAAAATGTATTTATTTCGAAAAAATTCGAGTACGTTGAGGAGATTTGTAGAAGTTTTTAAATAAAATTTTGAAGCTTTTAAGGATTTTGAAAGGTTCAAAGATAATATAAAAATTGTCTTAAGATTCCTGGGAAAATTTTAAATGATTTTTTTTTTCGAAAAAAAATTTTAATAGAATATTTAAGAATATTTCAAAATAAAAGAAAATTCTGATGAATAAATAAAAATTAAACAGTTATAAATTTTGAAAATATTGGTATAAGTTTAAAAGATATTTAGAAGTTTTAAACAAATTCAAATATAATTTAAAACTTAAAAAGATGTTTAAAAAATGTAAAACAAAATGTACATTTTTGAAGATTTCAAACGAAAAATATAGAAGCTTTTCAAGCATTTTAAGAGGATTCAAAATAATAAAAAAAATTGATTAAAATTCCTTGAAAAATTGAAAATGGTGTTATTTTTTGAAAAATTAATTTCAAGAGAATATTTAAAAAGATTTCAAAAGTTTTTAAAATTTTTCAAAAATAATATAAAATTTGTAAAGATTCCAAAAAATGTAAAATAAGATGTTCCTGGGGAAACTTAAAGTGATTTCTTAGTAAAAAAAATATAGTTTTAAGGGAATGTTCCAAAAGATTTCAAAACAAATTTTGATGTATAAATAACAATTGAACAATTATTCATTTGGAACGACTTAAAATCAAAATAATTCTACTTCTAATTTAAAAAGTGATGAATTTAAAAAAAATTGTGAACTTTCAATTTTCAATGTTTCTAACTTAAAATTGCCTAAAATGATATAATTTTGAATAAATTATACCATGACATACAAGACGCTGCTTGTAAATATAAAAACATAGTTTCTATTTGAACATTTGTTAATTATGTCAATAACATTCATGATTAATATAATTAAATAGTTTATAATAAAAATTCGAAGCGGAGAAATAACTTTAAAATTATTACTAACCACCCCCTTGAGAGTGGAGGGGGAAGGGGAATTATTGGATGCCTCCCCCCAAAGCCCTTCCCTGGATCCGCGCCTGCTAAACAGAAAAAAAATGATTTACTCTGAATACAAGGATTACAATAATAATATGATAAGAATAAGGTCTAAAAAACTCAAATGATTAGATTCATTGGTAATAGCACAGAAAAGTTTCTTTGTGGCATTGCGAACAAAAAAAAATCGAAAATTTTCTCACTATTCGGCAGGTCGATTTAAAATTTTCAATTTATTTAGTTCTCTTATGAAGAAAAACATTAACATTTTTTTTTTGGTAAATTTTATGTAAGTAAATGACCTTACACGGAAAAATGTTTGTTGTTTTGTCATTGAAACTGAAAATTTAATGAAAATGAAATTTTTTCAGTTAAAGATCCATAATTTTAGTTAAAAAGTTGAAGTTGAAATTCTTTTGTTTTCGATTCGTTTTGGTTGAAAGTTCAGTTATTTTGTTGAAAAAGGTTTTTTTTTACAGAAAATTTATCTTTTTGGTTTGAAGTGCATGTTTTTGGTGGAAAATTAATCGGGTTTGGTTGAGGATATTCAGCAAATTTGTTAAAAATTTGTTTTTTTTTAGATGAATATAACTATTTTTTATTTAAAAGTTGAACTACTTTGTTTATGACTCATCATTTTCGTTGAAAAAATTTTCTTTGGTTGAAAATATAACTTTTTTCTTGAAAACTCGTCTTTTTGGTTGAAATTTCGTCTTTTTGGTAGAAAATTATCTTTTAGGTAAAACATTTCTCCGTTTGACTTAAAAATTCACTAATTATATTTTTGATTTCAAAATTAAACTTGATAGTTTAATTTCAATTTCTAATTCTAATTAAATTTTTTTTCCATTTTTCTGTTAAACTCATCTCCCTTGGTAAAAGAATGTCTCTTTTTTTGGTTAAAAATACAACTATTTAAAAATTGATTTTTTTGTTTGTTTGAAATATCAATTATGCATTACATCTTTCTTTGAGAATTCATCCTTTTGGTTAAAAATTAAACTATTTCGTTGAAAATTTTAAAATTTTCTAAAAGATCGCAGGGAAATTTTGTTTTCGATATAACAAGCAAAGAAACGAATAAATTTAAAAAATACATAATTAATGGAAATTTTTATTTTATTAAAAATTGTTTTTTCCTTCAAATCGAAAAAATACACGCGTGCAAATAATGTTGATAGTTGAATGCAAATTTTCATTTTTTTTTCATGTGAAAAAAGTTTTAAAATTTTTTTTGGGTAAGGTTTATGAAAGTAAATTAACCTTATTCAGAAAACAGTAAGAAAAAGATTTGTTCTTCGAAATATAATATTTAAAAAAAATGATGAAAAGTTTAATTTCATCAATTTGTACCTAAAATTGCAAAAAAAGTGTTTTGTTTTTTTATTCTTGATGCTCTTTTTAATAAACTAAGGAAATACGTCGATATTTTTAAGTTTAACAAAATTTTTTTTCTATTTTTAGCGGACCCTGAAACATGAGCCATTTTTACACTAGGATTGTAAAAATCCGTTTACACAGGATCCGTAAAAAATATAACTTTTTTTTCGATTTTCTTGGGGTAAAGTTTATGGAAATGAATATCAAACCTTAGAAAAAAAGTGAGAAAACAATTTTTTCGTCGAAATATTTTGTTGTACCTAAAGTTGCAAGAAACGTTTTTAGTTTCGTTATTTTTTAAAATTCTTTTTTTAATAAACTAAAGAAACACGTATATATTTTTAAGTTTCGGAATGGTTTTCTTCCCATTTTTCGCGCATCCTGTGTAAACGGATTTTTACGGATCTTGTGTAAAAATGGCTTATTTTTCAGGATCCGTCAGAAATAGAAAAAAATCTTTTTTGAAACTCAAAAATATATACGTGTTTCCCTAATTCATTCAAAAGAACATCATGAAATTAATAAAACAAAAAACTTTTATTGGCAACTTTAGGTACAAATTAAACAAAAAATTATTTTTCTTCATTTTCTGAAACAAAAAAATTTTTGACAACACAGAAAAAATTTAAAAAATTTGAAAGTTGAAAATTTCCATTCAATTTGCTGAATTATAGTAGAAATGAGGGGAAATAATGAGAAAGGAAGTGAGGGGAAATGATGGGAGAGGGAGTAGGGGAAGAGATGCTGATATTTTGGAAATGATGGAAGGGGAAGTAGGGGAAGTGACGAGGAAATGATGGAAGAGGAACTAAGAGAAGTGATAAGAAAATTATAGGAGGGTAGCAGGGGAATTGAAGGGGAATTACATGAGGGTAGGGGAAGTAGAATATAGATAATGAGGGGAAATGAGGGGTCCGGAAGTATGAGAGGGGCAGTAGGCGACAGTAAGGAGAAATGTTATCAGGGGAATTAGGGGAAGATATATATATATATATATATATATATATATATATATACCATTAAACCATTTCCCTTTCAGGGTAGGCGTGACACTACCCGATTCGGGTAGTGTTTCTAGGTTTTTCTTGTAGTTATAAATAACTACAAGTGTGGGCTCACCACACCCACGATGTGCCAACAGCACTCATGTCAGTATTCTTGAATGGTCACCCATCCAAGTACTAACCGCGTCCAACGCTGCTTAACTTCAGTGATCTGACGAGAACTGGGTTTTTCAGCGTGGTATGGCCGTTGGTAAGATGGTAAGGGATAATGAGGTTGGGGAAGTAGGAAAAGGTCCGTGACTGGAAATAAGGGAAAATGGAAGAGGAAGTAGGGAAAATGAGGGGAGAAAAATGTATTAGTAGTGAGGGGAAATTAGGGGAGAAGAAGTGAGGAAAAGCAATCGAAAACAAGGGATGGGCAATTAGGGGGGAAAAAGGGTAGGAGAAATGATGGGAGGAATAGTGAGAGCATCAGCGAAAGGATAGTGAGGGAAATGAAGAAAGTGAAGTAGGAAAAATGAGGGAAGAAGTATTGGGAGTGAGGTTAGTAGAAGAAGGGGAAATACGTGGTAGGGGAAATGCGGGAAGTGGTAGTAAAAGCCCGGGTTGGAGCAGTGAGAGGAGATAAGGAAAATAGGGAAAGGGAACAGGAGGAAGTGAGGGGAAATTAGATAAAGTGAGGGGTAGGGTGAATGAGGGTAAATTAGGAGACGGGAATTAGGGGAAGTGAGGGGTGGTCTAGTAGGGTAGTGAGGGTGAGTAGGAGAGCGGAAATGAGGGAAGTTGAAGAATCTAGGACCGGAGAAGTAGAGGGGGAACAACTTGGGGAAGAGATAGGAAGCCAAGGTTAAAGTGTGGGGTGGGAAGCTATGGGAAGAGGACGTCCAAGCAACTTTATTGATGTCTTAAGGTCATGTGACGAGTGGGTCACGCGACCGGATTCCTACCTTACCGACACTCTCTTGATTTGTTAACTTATTTTCACACGAATAGCCACATCGAGTTGAAAATTTGCGATGATAAATAAGAAGCACTAAGAAAGGTGGGTCTCGTCCTAAATTTTTATAATTATGAAAACAGTTTTTATTGTAAATTTTTTTTTTTGCTTTTTTAATGATTATTAAAATTTTGGAGCAGACCCACCTTTCTTAGTGCTTCTTATTTATTATCCCAAATTTTCAACTCGATGTAGCTATTCGTGTGTAAATAAGTTGACAAATAAAAAAAGTGTCGGTAAGGTAGGAATCGGGTCACGCGACCCACTCGTCACATGGCCTTGATAGGCTACGGAAAAAAGGTTATTTTTAATTATAATGAAAAAAAACTCAACATAAATTTGATAGAGTTTCGCATTTTAATCGGAAATACGTATGTATACATCGTTTCATGTCGTTTTTAAAAGATTAAAAAGTAATTAGAAATTTGAAAATATTTCAAAAAATGTTAAACATAATTTAGAATTCTTAAGATTTAGAAGAAAAATTTCAAATCTCTTTAAGAATTTTGAAAGGTTTCAAGAAAATTAAAAACGTGTCTTAAGATTCATGAGAAAATTTGTTATGATTTGTTATTTTGAAAAATAAATTTTTGAAGATTTACAGGCAGTTTTTTATTTTGAAAGATTAATTTTTGAAGATTTACAGGCAGTTTTTTCATTTGGAAAGATTTTATTTTAATCATAAGAATAATTTAAGTTAGTTTACGAGAGGTTTGAAAATTCATTTCTTTTGGTAGAAATTGCATTTTTTACGGTTAAAAATGCTACTGTTAGGTTGAAAATTCATCTGCCTTGGTTGAGGATTCAACTATTTCGTTGAAAATTTATGTATTTTGTTGAAAATTCATCTTTTTTGATAAAATCAACTGTTTCTTATTCAAAATGAAAATGTTCAAAATCTTTGTTAAAAATTCAACTATTTTGTTGAAAATTAACTTTTTTATTGAAATTTTGGTTTTAAATATCAAAAATCGTCAAAAATCATTTCAAATATTCTCAAGAATCTTGAAAAATTATTATTTACATAATCCTAAAAACAAAGAAACGAATAAATTTAAAAAATCTATAGTTATTCCAAATTGTCATTTTTATTGGAAATTGTTTTGCACTCAAATCGAGAAACTAAAAGCGCGCGATTAATGATGCTAGTTTCTTAAAAATTGAATGAAGAATTTTTCTAAAATAAAAATCCAAAATCGGTCAAGAATGGACTTTTACAAGTTTTTCAAATGTTTTTTTTACCTTTGTTGAATGGGAAAACGGACACTGATTGTTTTTAATTTAGTTAATAAAATAATTACACAAAATACCATGAGGTTCCCAATATTTGTCCTTATGGTAAATTTTAAATAGATTATGCACGCAAAATACTTTTTTAAATTTTCTCTTGCTCTTTAAATATAACACAAATTAGAGTATTATTTTTGTAAAATATTTATAATAATTATCACATAATATTCAATGATCAATTATTTTCAGGATTCGGAAAAGTTGAGAGAACAGCGAAAACAAACATACATCAGTTGCAGAAGGACTGCATGGAATTATTCACTTATTTTAATTTTAAATTGATTGAAGCTTTAGTAAAAAGTACAAAAAATGCATTGAAAACACTGAAAAAGCGTGTCCAGACGTACAGGTAAAAAATTTGTTTCGTGATTCTATAAAAAAATTTTGAAACTTTTTACAATTTTTTCCGAATTTCAAAATCAATGATTTAAAACAATTTAAACTTTAAATTCTTCGATATTTAGAACACTTAAATTCCCTCAGTTCAGAATAACTCATTCCTTAAGGCCATGTGATGAGTGGGTCACGTGGCCAGATTCCTACCTTATCGGCACTTTTTTTACTTGTCAACTTATTTTCACACAAAGCGCCACATCGAGTTGAAAATTTGGGATACTAAATAAAAAGCACTAAGAAACGCGGCTCTGGTCCTAAATTTTTATAATTATGAAAAAAGCAAATAAAAATTTTGTTATACAAATTTTTTTTTACACTAATAAGAATTTAGGACCAGAGCCGCGTTTCTTAGTGCTTCTTATTTATTATCCCAAATTTTTAACTTGATGTGGCTATTCGTGTGAAAATAAGTTAGGAAATAAAAAAAGTGCCGGTAAGGTAGGAATATGGTCACGTGACCCACTCATCACATGGCCTTAAGGAATGAGTTATTATGAACTGAGGGAATTTAAGTGTTCTAAATATCGAAGAATTTAAAGTTTAAATTGTTAAAAATCATTGATTTTGAAATTCGGACAATTTAACATTGAAAAATCCTACATTTTATCTCTTAGAATTGTACGCCTTCAAATTGAAATTTTCCTGAATTCGACTGTTTTGTTGAACATTCGTCTTTTTGGATAGAAAATTCGTCCTTATGGATTTAAAAACGATTATATTTCTGTTGAAAATTCAACTGCTTAGTTGAATATTCCTTTTTTTGGGATTAAAAATTCATATTTTTATAGAGAAGTCATCTTTTTTGGTTGAAACCTCATTCTATTCAATGAAAAAGTCTACAATTATATTTTTGCTTTAGTATTCATCTCTTTTGGTTCATGAATAAAAATTTGACTATTTGGTTTAGAATTTCATTATATTTTTAAAAATTCTACAATTGTTTCAAAAAGTCATTCGTTTTGTATGCAAATTCAACTGTTCTGTTGAAAATTCGCCATTTTGTATCAAAAATTCGTCTGTTTGGATCAAAAATTAATCTTTTGGTATAAAAGTAATCTTTTTTGTTGAAAGTTAATTCTTTTCAATAGAAAAGTATAAGACTATTATATTTTTGGTTCAGAATTCATCTCTTTTTGGTAAAAAATTCAAATATTTGGTTCAAAATTCCATTATAGTTTTGAAAATTCAAGAATTTTGTCAAAAAGTGTCTTTTTGTATGAAAATTTAACTGTTTCGTTGAAAATTCGTCCTTTTGGATTAAAGATCCATTTTTTTGGTTGAAAATTGAATTTTTTTGTTGAAACATTTCACAGATAAAATCAGTTTTTATCAGGCTTATGAATTACAACATTTTTAAATAGGAAGTCTTAAGGAATGAGATATTATAAACTGAGGGACTTTCAGTTTTCAAAATATCGAAAAATTTAAAGTTAAAATTGTTCAAAATCAAGGATTTTTAAACTAAGTAAATTTAACATTGAAAAGTATGAAATTTTAACTCTTGAAATTGTACGTCTTCAAATTGAAACTTTCGAATTTGAAAAATATAAAACCCTAAAAAAAATAGTGAAAATGTAGCTTTTTCAAGTTCGATAGATAAAATTTAACGAATTTTTAATTTTATCAAGAAAAAACTATAAAATTTTGTAGAATTCTCTTCAAAGCCATAGTTTTGGTCGAAAATTCAACTATGTTGTTTAAAATTCGTCTTTTTGGAAATAAATTTTTTGTCTATTTTGATTGAAGATTCATCTTCTGGTAAAAAAGTGATTTTCTGAAAGTTATCTTAATTTATTGGAAGCTAATTATTTTTAATTCAATAGTCTACTAATATACTTTTACTTGAAAAGTCATGTTTTTTGGTCGATAATGCAATTGCTCTATTGAACATTCGTCCTTTTGGATAGAAAATCCTTTGGAACAAAAGTTCTTCTTCTAGTGAAAAAATAATCTTTTTTGGTTGTAAGTTAATTCCTTTCATTAGAAAAGTATACTATATTTTTTGTTCCGTATTTTTTTTTTTGTAAAAAATTCGTCTATTTGGTTGAAAATTTCATTATATTTTTGAAAATTCGACAATTTTGTTGAAAAGACATTATTTTTGTTTGGAAATTCAACTGTTTTGTTGAAAATTCGTCCTTTTGGGTTAAAAATTAATCTTTTTTGTTCAAAATTAATTTGGTTGTTAAAATTGCACTATTTTCTTCTGTTTCGTGTCGAGATGTACAGATCAAAAATTAGTTTCCAGATTCTATAGAAAATTCTTGAAACATTTCAGACATAAAATCAGTTTTTATAAAGATTATGATTTACATAATTTTGTAATCGGAATTCTTAAGGAATGGGTTATTATAAACTAAGGGACTCTTAGTTTGAAAAATATTGAAAAATTTTGAGTTTAAATTGTTTAAAATCAAGAATAAAAAAACCCTAAAAAATAGTAAAAATGTAGCTTTTTCAAGTCTCACAAATAAAACGAAACGAATCTTTGATTTAATGAAGAATTTTAAACATTTAATGAAGAAATGGCAGATTCTTTCGGCAGAAGAGTCACCTTTTTTGGGTGAGAATTCATTTTAATTTGTTGAAAGTTAGTTATTTTTAATCGAAAAGTCTACTTATATATTTTCGGTTAAAAATTCATATTTTTTGTCGAAAATTCATCTTTTGTGGTTGAAAGTTTATTATTACAAATATGTAGAAAGGTCTATTATAATATTCATGGTATAGAATAATTTTGAATTATTCCTCTCTTTTGGATAAAAAATAAAAATTGGACTATTTGGTTGAAAATTTCATTATTGTTTTGAAAATTCTATAATTTTGTCAAAAAGTCACACTTTTTGCCTGAAGGTTTAACTGTTTTGATTTTTTTTTGGTTTGAAGTTAAATCTTTTCAAAAGAAAAATTTAGTATTTAGCAAAATAACCCTCTCTCTGGGTTACAATTGCTTTAATAAATAAATAAAAAAAAAAATTTAGTATTATATTTTTGGTTTGAAATTCATCACTTTTGATAAAAAAACTCAAGTATCTGGTTGAAAATTTTATTATATTTTTGAAAATTTGACAATTTTGAAAAAAGTCACTTTTGTTTGATAATTGAACTGTTTTGTTGAATATTCGTCTTTTTGGGTTGAAAATTCGTCCTTTTTGATTAAAAATTCATCTTTTGGTGGAAGAGTAATATTTTTTTGGGTGAAAATTCATCTTAATTTGTTGAAAATTCATTATTTTGAACTGAAAAGTCTACTAATACATTTTTGGTTGAAAAGTAATATATTTTGGTCGCAAATTCAACTGATTTGTTGAACATTCGTCTTTCTGGATAGAAAATTCGTCCTTTTGGATTAGAAATTCATCTTTGGAGAGAAAAATCATCTTTTTTGGTAGAAATTTATTTCTTTTCAATAGAAAAGTCTTCTATTATATTTTTGGTTGAGAATTAATTTCTTTCGGTCCAAAAATAAAAATTCTACCATTTAGTTGGAAATTTCATTATATTTTCGAAAATTCAACAATTTTGTCAAAAAGTTCATCTTTTTGTTTGACAATTCAACACTTTTGTTGAAAATTCATCTTCTTGGGTTGAAAATTCGTCCTTTTAGATTGAAAATTCATCTTCTGCTAGAAGAGTCATCTTTTTTTTTTTAAAACATCAAACTTTTTGATGCAGATGTGGAAAGGAAAATTCCATTGCCACCGTTTATTTTATAATAATAATTATTATTCAAAATTGCTTGACCACCAATTTTTTTAAAAACAACAAAAATCATTTGGATAGCTTATTTCCTATTTAGAAAAATGATGTATTTAAGTATAAAATCACTTATGAATCAATGAATTGTGTTTGAAAAGAAAATTTAATAATTCAAGAATAAAAATTACAGTGTCTTGCTGAGGGAAAATGCAGTCGAAGAAGAAGCACCTTTATTTATAACCAACTTCATATTGCAAATACCATACATTGTGATATCACCAAATATTGAAGAATTGCAAAATTATTTTGCAAAAGTAGTAACAAATGTGATAGAGACTCACAAGGGGATAATAATGTGGGGTCAGCGTAATTTCTCCAAAGAAGAAAAGACTCTGGAAACTGAAAAAAGTAAATTATTTCAAAGCATTTCAATATATAGTTTAAATATTACTTTCACTATAAAAAATAATAATTTTTCTTAAAGTGAGAAATATTTATTTTTAAAATTTTTTAATCAGCTGAGCACAAGAAAAATTTACGAAATTATCACCAAATTATTGCCGATCATAAAGAAATTGTTCGTTGTACACTTGGTTTGCAAGGAGCAATATATATGCTGAAAAAAGATATAGGATTTTTAGCCAAAGTACGTTTTTTTTCAATTTAAATAATATTACTTGTCAAATATTATAATCAATATTATAATATTGTTAATAATCAGGATGGCCACTAGTCCGGGGAAACGGAAAATGAGTGGGAATTTCTAGCGGCCGGGAAAATCCGGGAAATGACAGTAAACTTATTTTTTGACCATGAATTTAACAAAATTTGGCAGAAAAATCTATTCAGTCACTTGAAATATCAGAAATTGTATATGATATGATATAATGCAATTTATAATAAGTTTGATTTTCCAAATTTTAAGTTCAATTGTTAGATTTTTCTATTATGAAATCATTCAGTTTATAATGCGTAATTCTAAAATCTTGTACTTATTTTTTTTTTATATTCAAATATCAATGAAGTCATGATTTTTTGAATTCAACTCTAGTTTGAATGTTAAACATTAAACAATAATGGATTTTACAAGACTGTTTTAAAATATTTTCAATTTTAAAATAATTTCAAATAAACAGATTTATAATTGAACGCTTTTATCCAATTTCAAATCCCATTCCAATATTGTTTCAGTCTCAAATATTCCATTCCTAACCAATTCCATAAAAATTTTTATTCCAAATTTTTTTTGGTAATATTCACGAATATTTGACTGTTCATTTACAATGAGAAATTTTAAATCAAATATTCAATGCTCAAAAACTCGAAAATAATTTGTTTCTAATAGAAAAATAATTGCACAATTCTAGTTTGAAAAGAAAGGGGAAAAAATTCGGTATTTAATTTTTTACCGAATTGGAATGGACTTTCTTATTTCTTACATTTTTATTGACTAAAAGGCAGACAAATTTTGTATTTTCAACATTTGTATTGAGTTTGAGAGGAGGAAATTTTAGTTTTTGATTTTGGATGAATTGGCAGAGGGGCATTTTATAATTTTAAGATTTTTGAGTTTAAAAGGAGGAAATCCGTCGTGCATCGTACTTTTTCCACGAAACTCGAGACGAGATTGGAGACGAGACTCGAGAAGACATTCGAGACGAGATCCGATACAAGATTCGAGGCCAGATTCGAGAAAAGATTCGAGGCGGGACTCGAGACGATATTCGAGACTTGACTCGAGACGATATACAAGGCGAGAAGAGATTTGAGACGAGACGAGATGAGATAAGGGATAAAGCCTGATTTGATTCAGATGAAATTGGGGAACTTTTTATTAAATTGTTTTTTTTTCAATGAATAAGGCTAATTTTTCATTTTTAACATTTTTATCCAGTTGAAAGGGAGGGAATTTTGGTTTTCAAGTTTTTTCTAAGCTGGAAAAGATCCTTCTTCTGTTTTGCACATTTTTATTGAGTTGAAAGGGAGGAACTTTTTATTTCCAATTTTTTCTGAATTGAAAGAAGCCTCTTTTTTTGTAGTTAGAAGGGAAAAAATTTTGGTTTCAAATTTTTTGGCGAATCAGGAGATGCAATTTTTTTCATTTTTAAGATTTTTATCGATTTGGGTCGAAGAAAATTTTGGTAAATAATTATTTTTCTGAATTAGAAGAAGCCAATTTTTTTCTATATAATGTTTCTGTTTAGTGGACTAGGGTCAAATTTTGTATTTTAAACATTCATATGAACGGTGGGGAGGAGGGACTTCCTTCAGTTCTTCACTGAATTAAATAATAATAAAAAAACTGAATTAAATTAAAAAAATGTTCAGCTTCAATTGTAAAATTTTTAAAATTCACCCGAAATTCGTATCCTCGATTAAAACGGCCACCCTGATATTGTTTTTATAATTATGATTATTATAAAATATTTATAATGTTTTTTCTGATTTAGAAATATCTGTGCTATTCGTATCTTTGGGCAGAAGATAGAGATGCTCAGTTGCAAACGTTCGTGGATTCAAAGCCAATTACTCAAGAAATAAAAGAAAAATTTGTCGAATTTGAAAATCTATTCACAGAAATAGACCAGCTTCCTAATCAGCATATTGTGGGCCCCATACAAATTAATATGGGTAAATATATTTCGTCTTAAAAAAATAATTTAATAAACACAGCGAACTCTTGCCTATTTCAAGGCTCACCTATTTCAAGTCCCCCATGCTGGGATATTCCAAGTGGCGCAGTTCCGTCACCTCCCACCACGGTCCCTGTACGGTCTCGCCCGCGTCAGTCGCTGACCAATTAAAAAGAGGCCCAAAGAGCGGGAAGCCCTTGTTGGTTTGAATTGAGGATTTTAGCATGACGTCATGGAGATGCATACGAATTTTTTGAGAAAATATTCTAAACGTAAAAGTAAGTCATAAATGTACAAATGGTAATTTTTGTCAAGTGTAGAATGTATTCAAAATTTGAGGTTAGTATATCAGATCGATTCGATCAAAATCAGTCACTATAACTTCAAATTTCGGATGGTTGATTGTATTTCGTGAAAGTCAAAGGTCTTCAACCGATAAAAGAATGAAACAGAATTGCGTAAATGCAGTCTACACTTGAAAAATATCGCTTTTCAGACCTTTATAACTTACTTATACGTGTAGAATGTTTTCTCCAAAAAGTCGTATGCAGTCCCATGTCAAGATGCGCCAACTATACGAAATATTTGAGTCGCCTTTTGATTCTATTATATTGATTTTTAGTTGGCAAATTGTACTATTTCAAGGAAAATGTTATATTTTTCACGTCGTACGTCAGCAGAAACACTTGGAAAACACTGACATGCATGATGCGCATATGCGTACGCATGCTTACAGCGCGCGCATCGATACAAGGCCGGGGCGAACAATGAACTTCGTTTGACAACAATCATTTGACGACTCGCGGTAGAGGTAGGGGCCCCTCCAGCCTTGAAATACCCAAATGTTTACGTTTCGCGGCTCTTGAAATAGGCAACAGTTCACTGTATTTCAAAGTATCAAATGCATCTTCTTCTTTTTCTAGAAAAATTGAAATTTGCTTTCATGGCGGAGGCTCGTGCTTGGAAGAAGTCTTTGGGAGTGATTCTTTCGAAAACTTACCAGCAAAAATTGAAAAAAATCACTGAGTATATTAAGGATAAAAATAAAATCCTAGCAAGAAATATTAAAGATTTAGAGGATGTGAGAGTAGCAATGAAATGTCTCGGAGAAATCCGTGACGATTTTATAGATTTGGATATGGAATTAATTTTAGTCGAGGAAACTTATGCTCTAATGGGAAGATTCCGCATCGACTTTTCTAAAAAAGAACAAGACACAGTGGACAGTCTTCGTTACAATTTTTCAAATATGATACGAAAAGTAAGCAGGATATATATATTTTTTATATATTTATTATTCAACTTTAATTTTTTACTCACATCATCCTCGATTATTTTCTAGATTAGGATATCATAGAACTATAACAGGGTTGCTACAAAATCAAAATTTCAAAATTCCCTGACTTTTCCTGGACAATTTTTCATTTTTATTGACCGTTATTAATGTTTCTTCCAGGTAATAAAACAACCTTACGTCTAGGCCATCAATATTTTTATTGTAAAAAAATGTATCTAAATTCAATTTAAAGACTTTTAGTGACAAAAGTCATACAAAATTTTGTAAGACTTTTAGTAGTAGTATTTTATTACTCTCCCTTTTACGGGTTTGAGGGCTCCGTTCCCTTTACATCTTTTACAATTTCTCTTATCCTCTATGCCTTATGCTTATCTTAACCTATAGTCGCTTCGCCTTCTTATTATTTACAAGTTCTTAACTATTATCTTACTAGCTAATAACTATTATCTAACAAGTGCGCGAGACCTTCCAGGGCTTCCGTTTCCTCTTACCATTATTCTTCAAGCTTTTCAAAGACACGCAACATTAATTTTCCTTATCCATATTTCAATTTTGGTTTTCACCTTCCCCATGCATTCTCTCTTCCCTTTTCTCTTCTAAGCTCTTCATCCACTTTTCCCCTTGTCCACAACCGCTCAGTATCCACCTAACTTTATCTACAACGCTCTTTCCCCCTTCCTCTTCCCCTGTACATCTCTCCAACACGTGCTCCCAAGATTCCCTTTCATACCCACATACCCTACACATTTTCATTTCTTCACTCATCCAATATTTACACTCATTCATACCTTCTCCCATTCTGAAGCGTATCATTCTGGACCACCTGCTCTCCTTTTTCAATTTTCCTAAATATTCTGGGACCCCTTCCATCTTGATGAATCTATACCATTTATTATATTTTGACTCTATAATCTTTTCCCACCTCTGCTCTTCCTGCTTCTTACTCATTTCCCCCTCTACTACCTGCCACTCCCTCCCCTCGTCACACATTCTCCATTCTCTTCTCACTTTCCATCTTTCCTCCTCCCATCTTGAATGTCCCGTGTTTCCTCTCCTCTCTCTATCTAATATTTCCTGCAGGCATGCTTGTGCAACTTTGCTACCCTTACCACTCTTAAGTTTCTCTTCGAAATTCCATACCCTTTTCCTCTGCCTTATCACCAATTTCTCTCTTCCTGTTTCTTCTCTCAACATATAACCTGGGCAGTTCCAACTCACTCCCATAACCCATCTCAGAAATCTCTCTTGCATGTTTTCTACTTTTTTGTACTCCTTCCATCCCCAAATCTCCACTCCATAACACATCACAGACCATACCAGTGAGTCAAACAGACATACTCTCATCTTCCAGTCCTCTTTGAATCTTCTTTTTCCAATCCCCCACACTTGACCCATCACCTTACTCGCACTTTCCATCCTTTTTTTTACTTGCAGATCGTTTCCACCTCCCGCTTCGAACCAGAATCCTAAATAACAAAATTCCTCTACCATTTCCACCATTTCCCCATTTATCTTCCATCCATACTTTACTTCATTCTTTCTCTTCCTGAAACATACTATTTTTGTCTTTGTCACATTAATTGTCAGGTCTTTCTCTCTCACGTACTCTTCGAATCCTTTCATTAGCAAGTTCATTCCACTTTCATTCTCTGCCAGAAGCACCACATCGTCCGCGTACGCTAACGAGTATATTCTCTTATTTCCTAGGACAATACCCCCTTTACCTTTCCTTCCCATTTTCTTTTCTAGGTCTGCTAACAAGATGCTGAACAACAACGGGCTTAGCGGGCACCCCTGCCTAAGACCCCTCCCTGTCCAAAATTCCTCTCCTTTCTGTTCCCCTATTCTCACCCTTGTCTTTGTCTCCGTAAAGACCTCTTTTATCCTCTCAATCAGATCTTCGTCCACCTCCCTTTCTTTCATTGCCTTCCACAAAACTTTTCTATTCACCGAGTCGAAAGCTGCCTTAAA
Source organism: Andricus curvator (assembly GCA_932195095.1). Lineage (NCBI taxonomy): Eukaryota > Metazoa > Arthropoda > Insecta > Hymenoptera > Cynipidae > Andricus > Andricus curvator. Next base: position 147,996 of record CAKNYM010051298.1, read on the forward strand.
ATCTACAAAAAGTGCGACTAGTTTTCCTTTTTTCAGTCCCAGGTTCCTGTTAACTAAATAATTTAGTACGAAAATGTTATCCACTGTCCCCATCCCCTTTCTGAATCCTGTTTGATTGTGTGGAATACTTTCTTTCTCCTCTACCTGTTCTTCTAATCTCTTCCTAAGCACCTCCGCGTAAATCTTATACGTTACTGGCATGAGAGTGATTCCTCTATAATCTTCCACTTTTTGCCCCCCTCCTTTCTTTAATAAAGGAACTACCAAACCTGTTCTCCACTCCTTCGGCCATCCTTCGCCTCTCCATACTCTATTACATACTTCCCAAATCTCTTCTCTAACCCTTCTTCCGCCAAATTTCAACGCTTCATTTTCCATCCCATCCTCTCCTGTCGCCTTATTTCTTTTTAACTTCTCAATTGCTTGATTCACCTCCTCTCTGGTCAACTCATTCCCACCTTCTATTCCTCCCTCCTTGATCTTTCTACCATCCCCCCTCACCTTGCTATCCACCCCTCCTAGCAATTTCTTGAAATATGCCGTCCATTCATCCATACTTATCTCTTCATTGATTCCTTTCCATTCACTTCTTTCTCTATTGATCACCTCCCATTCTCTTCCTTCCTTTATTGCTTTTTCTACCTCCTCCATGTACCTTACCTTCTCCCCCTGTCGTTTGACATCCAGTAATTTCTCGTGTTCCCTTTTTCTTTTATTATACTCCTTTTTGTCTATCTCTCCTTTTCTCCAATTCTTTAATGATAGCTTTATGCGCTCTTTACTCTCCACACATTCCGCATACCACCATCCTCTCTTCTCCCTTCTTTCTTCCTCACTTGGCCTAATTTCTTCCACTATCTTCTCTACCCTTCCCCTCATCTTACACAACATCTCATCCACACCTCCCCCATCTTCAATCAAACCATTCTCTTCTTCCATTCTTTCCGTATATTCTCTCAGCTTATCAACTCCCCATTTACCCATCTTTGCTTTTTTCCGTGTCGCTCCCTCCTTCTTCCTTCCCTCTCTTCTCCAATTCCCGCATTTCAACGTTGCAATGACCGGGAAGTGTTCTGACCCTATTTCGTTCCCTACTTCCATTCTTTTTAACAGCCTCCTTATCCTTTCCTCGGCCAGAATGTAGTCAATCACTGTTTCCCCTTTCCCTGCAAACGTAATCTCGCCTTCCTCATCCCCTTCCGAGTTCCCATTACAAATAAACCACCCTGTTTCTCCCAGGATTTCCAACATAGTCTTACCCTCCTGGTCCACCTGTTTGTGTTTCGATTTTCTCCTGAAAGTCTCACACTCTTCATCCCATATTTCCCCTCCCTGTTCCCCCGTCCACGCATTTAGATCACCTCCTATCAACACTAATTCGTCATCCTTTTTCGCCACCCATTTCCTAATCACACTCCAACCTTCTTCTTCTCCCCTTCTCCTATAAACGCAAACTATCCTCACTTTTCTTTTTCCTATCTTCACCATTCTCGTTATAACTCCATCAGTTTCCTCAAATCCCATTTCTATTCTCTTTTCTCCCACCAATTCCTTCCTCACTCCTGACACCATACCCCCTTTCTTTCTTCCCTTCACCTTATCTTTCTTTGCCCCTTGCATCTGCCAAATATATCCCTTGGGTAACTTCCTCTTCACTCTCTTCCACTCCTTCTCATCTACCCAGGTTTCACTCAACATCACTACATCCCATTTCTTCAACTCTTCCCAGAATCCTTCATCTTTATTCATTAGTCCTGATACGTTCCAAAACGCTACTCTCACTTCATTCTTCCTTCCTTTCTCCCTTTTTTCGTCCTTATATCCCCTCCCTACTTTTGTGGAAACCCCGTCGCTCCGTTTTCTCCTACTTCTTTCCTTTCACACTCTACTGTTCCCATTACCTCCTCCCTTATATCCTTAGTCTCCACTTTTTGCCCTCGTCGCCATGGGCCTTCCCTACACACTTCACTCAATTTATCTTCCTCATCATCCCATATCCACACATTCCCATTTATCCACATTCTGTCTTTCCCTATCCATACCGTGTTCCCTTTCACTCTTTCACTCCATGCTTTCTGTTTCATCATCCACTTTCTTCTTCTTTCATTCCACGTCAAATCCTCCTCTATCCTTTCTTCCCTTCCCTTTAGAGCTTTCTTCTTTCTCAAGATATCAACTTTTTCTTCCTCATTTCTCACTTTCACTATAAACATGCGCGATTTACCTTCCATCTTCCTTCCGACTCCATTTACCTCTTCCACGTGCACTTTTGCCCCAATTTCACCCATCAACTTTTCCACTTCTTCTCTTCCTGATTCACTATCCACTTTCATTCCTCTAATCACTATATTGCTACTCCGTTTTGTCTTCTCTTCTACTTCCATTTTTCTTTCCAACTCTCTCAATCTTGATTTCATTCTCACATTTTCTAGGATAACGTTCTCATTCTTTTCTTTTATACTCTCTCCTTCTCTTACCCCTTCATTCCCTTTCTTTATATCCTCAGTCTTACACTCTAGCTTTCTCACTCTTTCTGCCAATTTCTCCATATCCGATTTTCTCTCTTTCTCACTTATCCTTTGATTTTTCTCAATATCCTCCAACTGCTTCCAAACTTTATCTTTTTCTTGCCGCCACACCAGATCCCATTCTTCCCACTTCTCTCTAACTTTCCTCATTTCTTCCCAAACCTCCTCCCCTCGCTTTTGCATGCCATTCAGACTTCGGTTCGTTTCCTCTCTAAAACCCTTAATTAGATTTTCCAGGCTCTCTAGATCGACTTTCCTTATTGCTTTATTCCTCTCCGTTGGAGACTTCTTTTTTATCTTTTTCCGCAACTTTTCATCTCCCTGCTCATACCCCTCTTCTTCTTCCCTTGATCTTTTACTGTCTTCCGTCTTCTCCCCCTCATCGCTTTTATCCGCAAACCCTCCCCCCTGTCTCCATTTATCAAAAAGTTGTCTCGATCCTAAACTGCTAGCTCTGGATCTATTAAGGAGTTCCCGATTTGACGGCCTACCTCGAGTCTTCCTGTCAGCTAGTTCCCCTTCCTTCTCTCCCCACCTGAAGTACCCTGGCGTAGCATACTCGCCATCATCGCTATCCCCGGCATCACCCTTACCCCTCCCTGTTTTGCCGGTCACAGTGAGATCATCAGTACCGGGGTTGTTTTCAACCTGCTGCTGCCCTCTACCGGGGCCCACTGGACTCCTCGTGACAAACATGCTGGCCTGTTTTATCGATCTGCTGTCCCCTATCTTCTCTCTCACTTTTCCGTCCTCGACAACTAACCTCCAAATTATCACTTTTAACTTTCCTCCTAACCCTTTTAACCCTACAAAACAGCCTCCCCAGACTTCCACACAACCCCTTCACTTCACTGACCTCCCTTACCACCTTTCGCCTCAATCACAACTGCAAACTCGTCGCTCAAACCAAAAAAGATAGCACAAAAAACCACGCGTACTTTACCATTCGGTACTGGAAACGGAAGTCCATAAGACTTTTAGTGACAAAAGTCATACAACATTTTGTAAGGGATAATCCTCAAATTACATAAGACGATTGGGGGGGGGGGGGGGCCCCGAGGATTGACATAAACAAAATTTTTAATGAAAAAATACTGAATCTACATATAGTGCAAATTAGATATCTTGCATTTTCAACAAAATAGATACATTTTTAAACTAAATAGTGGATTTTTCAACAATGAAGATGAATTTTTATCCAAGAAGATTAATTTTCTACCAAGAAAGATACATTTTCAACAAAATACATATATTTTTTACTTAGAAAAATGAATTTTAAGTTACTTAATTATTTTGAACAAAAAAAAAGAATTTCTAACTCTAAAAGATTAATTTTAAACCAAAAATGGAATAATTAAATTTTCACTAAAAAATTAATTCTTATCAAAAAAAAATATTGTTCAACAAAATATTTGATTTGCAATCGAATAAATGCATTTTTAAGCAAACAGTTCAATTTTCAACAAGAAGATTAATTTTGTACCAAAAATTACGAAATTTCAACAAAATATAAAAATTTGGAACAAAAAGAAAAAATTAATTTTTAACAAAATAATTGAATTTTCAAACAAAGAAATAAATTTTCAACCAAACTATAAAGTTTCAAATGTTAACATTACTTTTATACCAAAAAAGACAAATTTTCAAAAAATAAAAGAATTTGGAACCAAATAGTTTAATTTTCAACTAAAAAAAAGATAAATTTTCAACATAAAATAGAATAGTTAAATTATGATTTAGAAATTTTATTTTTAACCAAAAAGATAAAAATTTGCAGCCAAGAAGATTGAATATCTATGAAAAAAGACAAATTTTCAACCAAATAGTGGAATTATCAGTTAAAAAAATCAAGTTTTAACTACATTCAACAAATTTTTAACCAAACAATTCAATCTTCAACCAAAAAGATGATTTTTCCACCCAAAAAGATAAAATTTTAACTTAAAATGTAATAGTTAGATTTTCATTTGAAAAAATTAATTTTTAACTAAATGGAATGAATTTTCCACTAGTTGGTTAAATCTACCAAACAGATGAATTTTCAACCAAGCCGATTAAGTTTCTACTTGAAAAGACGAATTTTCAACCGAATAGTGGAATTTTCCACTAAAAAATATAAATTTTTGAACAAAAATGGAATAATTAAATTTTTAGTTAAAAAAATGTTCACCTAAAAAAACAAATTTCAATGAAAAACATATCAACCGAATAGTTGAATTTTTATCCACAAAGATGAATTTTCTACACAAAAAGGTAAAATTCGAATGAAATGAATAAACTTTTAACGGGAAAAGAAGGTATTTTAATTAACTGAAATTAATTAATTAATAATTAATTGATAATTGATTGATCATTAATTATTTAATTAATAAATTCAATCAAAATTGAAATCGAAAAGTAAAAAAGTTAAATTTTCCTTCAAAATAATAAATTTTCAACGGAAAAAAAACAATTTTATAACAAAATAGTTCAATTTACAATCAAAAAGATGAAGTTTCAACTGATGAGATTATTCTTCTACCAGAACCGTCGATTTTTCAACAGAATACGTGAATTTTCAAACAATTATTTAATTTTTCAATTACAAAAGAATAATTTTCAACTTGAAATATAATAGTTAAATTTTCGATTAACCAATTAGTTTTCTAGGAAGTGAAATTAATTTTTGACAAATTAGTTAAATTTTAAACAAAAAAAATAATTTGCAACCAGGCAGATTAAATTTCTATTTGAAAATAAGACTTTTCAATCAAATAGTGTAATTTTCCACTAGAAAAGATACATTTTCAACCAAAAATGGAATAGTTATATTTTCAGTTAAAAAAAATGTATGACCATAAAAATCTTATTTCCGACAAAATAGTTAAATTTTCAATCAAACTAATAAATTTTCAACAATAAGAAAATTTCAACAATGAAGAATAATATTCTACCAGAGAAGATGAATTTTCAACAGAAGGGTTGAATTTTCAACAAAATACTTGAATTTTCAACTAAAAATATAAATTTTCAACCAAAAATCTGATAGTTAAATTTCCAATTAAAAAATTAATTTTTAAAAAATAAAATGACTTTTTAATAAAGTAGTTAACTGTTTAACGAAACAGATAAATTTTTCACCAAGCCGTCTAAATTTCTACCTAAAAAATGGAATTTTCATCCAAATAGTGGAGTTTTTCACTGAAAACATAAATTTTCCGCCAAAAATGAAATAGTTATATTTTCATTTAAAAAAATTAATTTTCAACGATAAAGAACTAATTTTCAGCAAAATAATAAAATTTGCAACCAAAATAATTAATTTTCAATCAGAAAAATAAATTTTTCACCCTGAAGAATAACATTCTACCACAAAAGACGTATTTCCAACAAAAAAGTTGAATTTTGAACCAAAAGTTTATAAAATTCATGTAATTTATATGAATAAAATAATTTAAATATATAATAAATATGTAATGAATGTAATCAAAAAAAAAAAAATAAAATATTATAAATAAAATAAATAATTTATAGTTTATAAAATCTTGGTAAGATTTTTTTTAGGATGGTGGGGGGTCATAAAAAATCCTACGGTATCTTACATGGGAGGGAAGGGTATTTTAGAAAAATTTCCCTAAAATTCAACTTCAATTAATCGAAAATTCCTTGACTCTTTTACTTTTTCCCTATCAATCCGTGACTTTCCACAATTCCCTGACCTGTAGCGACCCTGTATAATTGAAATCATACCTTGAATAAATAAAATAAATTTTAAAAAAATAGTCTAAACAAGTTCAACAGACCATATGTGATATGCAAGAACCATTAAAAACAGAATTAATCAATGGCCTGGATATTCTTAAAAAAGATGTGGTAGAGTTCGATATCGATTTTGAAAAAAATGGGCCAATGGTTGAAGGATTACCAGCAAAAGAAGCCAGTGATAGGTATATTACTAAACAAATTTTTTAAAATATTTTTGGACCCGAATCCAATCATGTAACATGTTACTCAAAAATGTCAAATTGAGCTTTCGAAATTCGAAATGGAATAATGTAAATCTTGTAGTTTGCAAAAATCATCAATAGGGGTGCTAGAAACTCTCAATTTCGAAATTCCCTGACTTTCCCTCACATTTCTTGATCAATTTTTTATTTTCCCTGAACGATATAAATTTTTCTTTTGAGCATAAAAACCACCTTACACCTAGGAGATAAATATTTTATGCAAAACCGGACGGTTTTCGTACCTTTCTGTGCGCGTTTGTGGGACGCGAAGTTCTCGTTTGTCGGAGGGGGTATTTTTCCGGCCACGGCCGTAAAAGTATACTTTTACGGAGTGCGCGCATGCGCTTTTGGTCCAAAGCGGCGACACTCCTGGCTCGCTCTTCTGACGCATGCGTGGTACATATCACAAATGTTTGTAGACTGTGCAATACAAATGAACAGAGCATGCCGGCTGGCAACACGCAGCAACACGTGGGTCCGCGAGTCTTTCGTTAACCGATAGATAACAATTGTGTCGCGATGGCAAAGATTTTATTTGACTAACTTAAACTAAAATGAACATAACCGCACATGTCTATAATAAGACTAGTATGAAGCTCGCGCATGTACGCCTCGTACAGCAAACATCGGCCTCGGACGTCAAAGACGCGGTTTGCTGAGTCGTAACACAATATACTATTTATTGAAAAAAAAATGTTTATTTCTAAATTCACAAGTTACGTGAGACGATTTGGTAGGACGAGGGGTTCGGCTGACCATATTTTACTGTTTCTGATAAGGTGTAGTCCACGTCAACGGATCACGGAAATTTTCGTGTCCAAATAAGATTTGGCTGTAATTCAGAATATATGATTGCTTGGTGGTGAAAAAAAATCCCACCAAATATTTTCCGAAAATTCGAAAAAATGGCGGAGATATGGGTCTTTGAGTTTTTGGAAAACTTTTTTTTTAAATTACGTATCTTGGGTTCTAATCGACCGATTCTACTTTTCGACGTCTGAATCTACTTGTTTTAAGATAAATTTCAACACAAAAAAATAAAAAATAAAATAAAAAATTTGAAATTTTTGTGAAAAAAAGAATGAAAAACGCGTTACGTTGAAATTTATTTATTTGCACTTAATTATGTTGAAAAAATTAACTCTATATTTTGAAACATAGCCAAAGAGCTAATTTGTTAAATAAGTTTGTTTCAACAATTATTAAACCATAATTACAGGCTAATTTGTAGTCGCTAGCATAACAAGAATGGTATTTATTTTCTCACGCATCGCGGGAACGGATAATTGTTCATAAAATTTGTTCACTATATAACAAAAAATGTATTAATTTTCATTAATCCAACTCCCAAACCCCTTTTGTCTATACATTGTAAAAATTAAGTTCAAAATAAGTGACCAAACATTTATAATCCCCACGAAATTATTTTCATTCAATTATGGCCAACGGCCATACCACGCTGAAAAACCCAGTTCTCGTCAGATCACTGAAGTTAAGCAGCGTTGGACGCGGTTAGTACTTGGATGGGTGACCATTCAAGAATACTGACATGAGTGCTGTTGGCACATCGTGGGTGTGGTGAGCCCACACTTGCAGTTATTTATAACTACAAGAAAAACCTAGAAACACTACCCGAATCGGGTAGTGTAACGCCTACCCTGAAAGGGAAATGGTTTAATGGTATATATATTCGTTTATAATAAATTCAACAAATGTTTAAACTTCTACGGTTCTACTGAAGATCATTTCTAAATTGTTGTGTCATTGATTCTAGCTCTTTTTGAATGGAACTGAATATTCTATCACGAACGGTGTTCTTATACCTTCCTCTGATGAAAAAATAAAAAATGTCGTTTTATGGGAAACGCGTTTTTCATTTTTATTTTTACCTCACAAAATTAAAAAAAAAATTTCTTCTAATTTGTTTATTTTGAAATGTATTTCAAAACAAGTAGAATCAGATGTCGAAAAATAAAATCGGTCAATTAGAACCCAAGATACGTCATTTAAAAAAAAAGATGTCCAAAAACTCAAAGACCCATATCTCCGCCATTTTTTCGAATTTTCGAAAAATATTTGGTGGGATTTTTTTACCACCAAGCAATCATATATCCTGAATTACAGCCAAATCCCATTTCGACACGAAAATTTCTGTGATCAACTGACGCGGACTCCACCAGAATCGGAAGGGGTTGGCTGTACTTTTAACTAAAAAAGATGAATTGAGAATTTAAAAATTTAATTTTTAACTATAATCAACAATTATTTAACAAAATAGTTTCATTTTCAGTCAAAGAGACGAATTTTCAACCCAGAAGATTAATTTTATACAAAAAATGACTTTGTGTCATTTAAAAAACAAAGTTCCAACAAAATAGTTAAATTTTCAACCAAAAAGGTAAAATTTCTACGATAAGAGATGAGTTTTCAAACCAAAAAGACGAATTTTCAAAAAAGAAGTTGAATTTATCAAAAATTCGTCTTTTTGGTTTAAGGATTCATATTTTATCGTAGAAATTTCATCTTTTCCAAAAAGATCTGCTTTTCATTGAAATTTTTCAATTTTGAACAAAATAATTAAAATAATGATATAATTATACGTTTGTAATACTTGCTTGTTATAAATCAATTTTCTTTATTAAATGTAATTTGATTAATTTTTCAAGTTTATTTAATTAACAGAATTTATGTGAATGTTCATTCTCTAAGTTTATAAAATCTTAGTATGATTGGGGGGGGGGGGGGGGGATTTTGCGGTATCTTACATGATGGAGGTGGCAAGGGGTTGAAATTTCAGAAGAAAACCATACATAATTTTTGAATGACCCCTGAACTTCAATTTCAGTTTGTCGAAAATTCACTGTCTTTTTGAGAACTTTACGGGAATCCTGAGTATCCAAAAATTTCCATAAATTTTCGGTAATTTATGATGACTTATCGCTTTAGGTTTTTCTAATGAGTCAAGCAATCTGTCAACGCGATAAACTGATCACTTGACAATTTTCATTGTTCACCTCTAACGTCAATTTTTACTCCCTAGGGAGATAAAAGTTCTTTTTACTCATTAGGGAGAGAAGAGTAGTTTTTAGTCATTATGAAGAGAAAAGTACTTTTTACTTCTTAGGGAGAGAATAGCACTTTTTACTCCTTATGAAGATAATAGTATATTGTGCTACAAGTTGAAAAATCGTCGCTTTTTCAATGTGTGGGACACGATACTTTTTCTATAATTTGTTCAAAAGTGCTAGTTTTTGTGTACCTGTTTTTTGTGTAAAAAGAAGGAGATTTTTTGTCGATTGACGCAACAATGACAATGGCAATTATCAAAACCATGGCAATAATATGGCAGTAATAATAAGCTGGTTCTCACAATTGAATAGTTGGCCCATAAAGTTGAGGGCTTGAAAATTTCCGATTTATCGTGAAAAAAACCAAGCACAGTATTTTCGGAGAAACTGACGGTGTTTTTTTGCTTTTGCCAAGTGACAAAAGTACATACAAAATACACAACTCGAGACTTTTCAGGAAATTGATTTTAGGTTAGGGACGAGAGTCGGAAAATAGAATGAAGTTGGCTGCGCACGATGCACGAGTACACCCGAGGCAGCACGAACCCACCCGAAATAATGTTTACTTTTTTCGCTGTGCCTCACTTTTATCACTGTCCATTTACTTTTTCCACTGCATCCGTCCACTTTTTTCACTGTTGCCCGGAAAGGTCGGCACTGCGCATGCGCCACGTCACCGACAAAAAATCGGTCACTTTTTACACCAAAAACAGGTGGAAAAACTGGCACTTTTTCGCGAATTATAGAAAAAAAATACTTTTCACTCCCTAGGGACTGAAAAGGGCTAAAATTATGCATGCTATAAGGAAAATGTTTAAAAATAAAGAATTTTACTCTCCAAATTAAGTTAAAAACTTTATTTTGATAATTTTCAGAATGATATTGTTTCAAGCTCGATTTGATGACTTATGGGTAAGATATCAGACCTTAAGCAGTGGCGAAACTTTATTTGGTATCCTACAGACTGAATATCCAATCCTGGAACAACGAAAAAGAGAATTACATCTTTTACAAAAGTTGTACACTTTATATTTGCAAGTGAATCGGGTAATAGATGGTTACTTTGAATTGCCCTGGTCCGATGTTGACACTGACGCCATCATATCTGAACTCGCTGATTTCCAGAATAGGTTTGGACAAGTTAAATTAATTAATTAATTTATTTGTGTTATGAAAATTATGATCACAAGCTTTTAAAAAAATTAAAGTTACCATTTGTAGGGTTTTCTAGCCCCGGGCAGAAACCCTTATAGTTTCGGTTTAGTGTCTGTTCGTCCGTCGCACTTTTTTCCAAGGACGGGAAGTGAGTCGAAATGATGAGAGGGGAAGAAGGGAAAGTGATAGGGAAATTGGAAAGGGAAAGTAGGGGAAATAGGGGGGAGGAAAACTGACGGGTACAGAAAGAGAGGGGAAGGAGGATAAGGAATAAGGCAGGAGAAGTGAGCGGTAGGGGAAGTAGGAAGAAATTAGTGGAAGGAAGGTAAAGGGAAGTGAGGAGAAATGAGGGAGGGGGAAGCAGTGGAAGTAGAGATGAGAAAAGTTGATAGAAATTGAGAGGGGAGAATAAGTGAAGGGTAGAGAGAGTGAGGGAAGTTTAGGGTGAACGGTAAATGAGAAAAAATAAGGGGAGGGGAAGTAGGGGACGTGAGTAGTAATTAGAGAAAGTGGAGTGTGATGTTCAACGTTCTCTTGTAAGCCTCTTCCTTTTCTTGTCGGGCTGCCTGAATTTCATCATTCCACCATGCATCACCAGACGTTCTTCCTACAATCACAGTACCACACACTTCATTCGCACTCGTCAGGGTTGATACGCCATTTATATTTTTATAACCTATCAGTGCAACACAAGTTTCCTGATCGATGCGTTCGTTTATTTTATTTTGAGAGGCTATTCGCACTTCCGGTTTCTGTAAATTTTACATCTTGATTCTTGTTTGTTTCGTATTTTTTGTTTCTCTTTCTTCTCGATCCCTGGCCTAAGTTTATTTTGGAGACTAGAAGGTAATGATCACTATTGCATTCAGAACCCCTCATGCCTCTCTTATTTTTTACTAGTTCTCTTAGTCTTTCATCCGCAATAATCAAGTCAATTATACTGTGGCTATTCCCTTACGCCAGGTGCACATGTGGGGCATTTTATGTCTAAACCAAGTATTTGTAATAAATAGGTCCTTTCCTAAGCATAAGCTAACTAATCTTTCCCCGTTATAATTTTTTCTTGAATCCCCAAAATTACCTAGCACCCTTTCTGTACCTGTACCCTTACGTTGGAAGCCGACCCATCCGCTCATATCTTCTAGCAGAATGTCTTTGACTTCTCTTGGATCACTATCAACTGGGACGTAGCATGCTATGATAAATAATTTTCTGATTTCTACCTTCATTTTAGCCCACAACAATCTGGGAGATACAAAATCACGATCTCTGAGATGCTATCTTGCTTTTTCATTCATAATCAAACTGACCCCTTGACTACCATGTGATTCGCTATATACTCCAGACCATATTTCAAAACCGCCTTTTGATACCCCATTTTCTATGTTTCTACTTTCGCATCCCTTTTTCTTTGTTTCAGGTACACATAAAATATCTAGCTGCCTTACGTGCATAGTTTCTCGTAATTCTCTTATTTTAAGATCATTCACCCCTCTAGCGTTCCAAACACCCAGTCTCCATTCATTGCCTGAAACTTGACCTTCGAGTTTACCGTGTGCGTGCATTTCGTCAATCAAAATATTAGTCCATTCCGAGGCTATTTTATTATTTGTATTTCCCATTATTTAAATTGTACACCCAACTACCACCTTTATGCGAAAGATTCATTTTACGAGTCGAAATCATGTCGATGTTAAGTAGTGATTCGTCGTATGGTGGAGAGTCTAGTTATAACGTCAGTCCCAACAAACTCTGGCTAATGAGGGTTGGGGGGAGTGAGGACAGAAATGGAACCGAGAGATGAGGGAAAATGAGGGGTAGGGAACTAGGGAAAGTGACGAGGAATTAGGCCAAGTTATTGGAAGTGAAGAGAAATAAGGGAGAGGAAATAGTTGGAGTGGTGGAAAATGAGGAAAATGGTAGTAGACAGAGTGAGGGATGGGGTGATAGGGGAAGTGAAGAGATGTTTAGTAGGGTAGCGCGGGTGAATAGGGGAGTGCAGGGAGAGCTGATGAAGAGAAGTGGGGGAAGGGAAGTGTTAGCTGGGGAAGTGAGGAGAGTGAAGAGTAGATGAAGAAGTTGGGGAAAGGAGGGGAAACGAATTTGATGTGTGGGGAGGGGAAGACTAATTTCCGTAAAAATATATTTTAATACTCAGGTGTCGAAAAATGCCAAAAGCCATGAGGGAATGGCCAGCTTACATTGATTTAAAAAAGAAAATTGACGATTTCAACGAGACTTGTCCATTATTGGAAATGATGGCAAATAAAGCAATGAAGGGTCGACACTGGGAAAGAATGTCAAAACTTTGTAACTACTTTTTTGACATTGAATCTGAGAGATTCACTTTGGCCGATGTGATGAATGCTCCTTTGTTAAAATACAAGGATGATGTGGAAGTAAGTGCATTTTTTTTCAAAAATCTACTGAAAGATTTCATTGAGTTTAAAATCAAATTAATAAGTTATTCGCATTTTTTATTATCGCAGGACATATGTATAAGTGCAGTAAAAGAAAGAGAAATAGAAAGCAAATTGAGACAGGTGATAGCTGATTGGGCTATTGTTGATTTGCAATTTTCACAATTTAAAAAAAGAGGAGAATTATTGCTGAAAGGTACAGAAACCGGTGAAACAATTGCTTTACTCGAAGACAGTTTGATGATAATAAGTTCACTCATAGCTAATCGGTAAATGAAAAGTGTAATTAATTATTAAAAATTTAATATATTTTTTTAACATATTTTTCACAGACTAAAGCAATCTACTTAAACAGACTTCACACTATTCCCCTATTTCCCATTTCATTATATTCCTCTCTTTTCCTTTCTATTTAAGAAGCTTCCCCTTTTTCTCGTTTTTCGCTTAATTTCGAACTCAAATAATGGAACCCTATAAGAAAATCCAACTTTTTTTTGTTAAGAAGCCTCCTTTTATGTCTTTGTTTCAGAATTCGTCTCTTTTTTTAGTTTCAGTGTTCAGTAGAAAATTATATTATTTTGTTAAAAAGTTAAATTTTTATTCAAAAATTCAAATGTTTTGTTTAAAATTTGTATTCTAAGATAGAAAATTCGCCTTTCTGGATTCAAAATTCATCTTTTGGTAGAAAAGTAATCTTTGTTTGTTAAAAATGAAGTTTTTATTGAAAATTCAACAGTTTTTTTAAGGTTCATTTCTTTTTTTTTTTTTTTTAATTCAACTACTTCGTTGAAAATTTAATTATTTTGTGGCAAAATCGACTATTTTGCTAGAAAGTTATCTTTTTATTCAAAAATTCAAATGTTTTGTTGAAAACTCATATTTTTAGGTAGAAAATTCGGGGGAAAAATGTTTGAAATCGGTTAATATCTTCTGTTCTCTTTTTTTTATTTGAAAATTCCAAAAAAATTTCCCTATTGCTTTGAAAATTATGGCGAATTTTTTCTGTGTAAGTTTTTTCTAGTGAATAATAATGAAGAATGAAAAATGAAAACAAATTTTTTTTCTAAATTTAGATTTTTTTTGAAAATGACCAAAAAACATGTTTTTTTTTGTGGATTTAGTCCTCTGCACACATTTTAAAAAAAGCTGAATATGTCAAACCTGAAATTTCTTCAGCTTGAATCAAAGAAACAAACCATTATTTTACTTGAAAAAAAAAATTAGTTGTAGTAAGTCGTCAAAATTGTTAAAAAAGCGTGAAATTGACCATTTTTTAACTATTGAAATAACACTAAAAAAAATGTTGTCGAAAAAACAAAATGATAACATGTTTCTTTGATTCAAGCAGAAGAAATTTCAGGTTCTACATACTCAAATTTTTCCAAAATATGTGCATAGGACTTAATCCAAAAAAACATGTTTTTTTTCCATTTCCAAAAAATTCTAAAATGAGCAAAAAATTTTTTCTTATCTATAATTTTTGTATTATCATTCACTAGCAAAAACTGTATTTAGAAAAAGTTTGCGATAATTTTTGAAGCAATAGGGAAATCTTTTGGAATTTTCAAATCAAAAAGGAGAACAGAAGATATTAACCGATTTCAAAAAAATTTTTTTTTACTTTTTTCAGATGCCAGCCCACAAATTTGTTTCGCTCAGCTCAAACGATTCGACTAATTTCATAATTTCCACTCCGCCCTAATGAAGAGTCATATTTTTTGGTTGAAAAAGAATTTTGTGTTGATACTTTAACTATGTTTGGTTGAAAATTCAACTGTTTTTTTCGAAGTTTTATGATTTTTGTTTGATAATTTCACCATTTGGTTTAAAATATTAAATATATATTTATTGCAAATAATATATTATTGTTTTGTTCAAAATTCAACAATTTGATTCAAATGTCATATTTTTTTTGTCAAGCATTCAACTGTTTTGTTAAACGTTCGCCTTTTTACTGAAAAAATGAAGATTCATTTATATTTGGTTAAAAATGTTAAATTTGAAAATGTTAAAAATGTTTGGTCGAAAATAATTTTTTTTTAAATTTCAACTCTTGGGTTGAAAATTTAATTGTTCTGTGGAAAATTCAAATGTATTGTTGAATCTTTACATTTTTGGATACAAATTTCGCCCTTTTGAATGGAAAATTTTTCTTTCAATAGAAAATTTCACCTTTTTTGGTTGAAAGTTTATTCTTTTTAATTCGAAAGTCTAGCATTATATTCTTGGTTCAGAATTCATCTCTGTTGGTTAAAAATTCTACTATTTGGTTGAAAATTGAATTATTCTGGTGAAAATTCAACTATTTTGTTATAAATTCATCTTTAAGGGTTGAAAATTCAAATGTTTTTTCAAATTCGTCTATTTAGACAAAAAGTTTAACCTTCGGAATTGAAAGTTTATCTTTCGGTAAAAAAGTAATTATATTTTTTGGTTAAAAATTCATCTTTTTGGCTGAAAGTTAATTCTTTTTAAATAAAAAATCTATCATTATATTTTTGGTTGAGAATACATCACCTTTGGTTACAAATCCTACTATTTGGTTGAAAATTTAACTATTTTTGTTCAGCGTTTGTCTTTTTGGATAGAAAATTCATCATTTTTGACTGAAAATTTTTCTTTCGGTAGAAAAATCAGTTTTTATAATGAAAATTCATCTTTTTCGGTTGAAAATTAAGTGTTTTGTTGAATATTCCTGTGTATTCTGAAAAATTCTTCTTTTAGGTTTGAAAATTTGGTTTGGATACAATTCTTTTATGTTGAGGGTTCATATTATTGTTCGAAAATTGGATCATTCGTTTGAAAATTTATCTTTGCAAAATTTAGGTAGAAAATACTTCTTTGTTAAATGCAGGTTGAAAAATTTAATTATTCTGTAAAAAAAATTGAACTTTTTGGTTAAAAATTTATCTGTCTTGGGTGAAAATGATTTTTTGTTGAAAATTGATCTTTTTGGGTTCAGAAGTCAAATTTTTTCCAAAACATTCTTGAAAACTAAACTTTTTGTTTAAAATTCATCTCTTTTGCTAGAGAATTTATCTTCTTTAGTTGAAAATTCAACTTCTTTGAAGCTCTAGTCTCGTTATATCGATGACTTCATATGGTACCTACATTAACTATATTTGAAGAATTTATTCCCTAAGAGCATTTTGGGCTGTGAAGTCTGGTATAATTAAAAAAAAATAGAATATACTTTATGAAATATTTCTAATTTCAGATATAATATGCACTTTAAGAAAGAAATTCAATTGTGGCAAAATAAATTGAGTAATACTTCGGAAATATTGGCCAAGTGGTTGAATGTCCAAAGTCTATGGGCTTACCTTGAAGCCGTTTTTATCGGAGGTGATATTTCAAAACAATTACCTGCTGAAGCAAGACGATTTAACGTATGTTTAAAAAGAAGTTTAAAAAGAAATTCAAAAAGAAAATTTGAAAAGATTTTTCCAATCTTTCATACTTTTTTTATTAATGTTTTTAAATCACTTTTTTAATACTTTCTACTTTCATAGGGAAGACCGGGGCGAACCTCGCCGACAATAAATCAGGGAATTTCTGCAGGAAGTAACTGTAAAAAATAAGCAACTTTCAATTTGAAATATTTAAGGGCATTATTGAATAATTTCATTATTTTGAAGGGATTTTAAACCGTTCGAAATATTTTAGGATAAAGAGTTTTCCAGAATTTCGGAAGATATGGAACGATTTTACAGGACATATAAGGTTTTAAGATATTTGAAAAATTCGTAGGATTTCAAAGGGTTTGAAGTATTTTAGGAAATCTTACAAGATTCCAAGGAATTTTTAATTGATTTGAATAATTTTAAGGGATTTCGAAGAGTTCAATATATTTTAGGGTATATCATTTCCTAGAGTTTTTTAAACTATGGAACGAATTTACACGACATAAGGTTTTAAGGTTTTTAAAAAGATTTCAAGGGTTTTTATAAGGTTTCCGAGAATTTCAATGATTTTAAGGGTTTTTTTAAAACTCTCAAGTTATTTTAATAAATTTCCAAGAATTTCAGGAAATATGAATAAAGAATTTCACGGGATTTTATAATATTTTAGTGGATTTTAAAGAATTTATTCAAGAGTAGTGAGGTATTTTGTAGGATTTCAAAGGTTTAGAGTTTTGAGATCAGTTTTTTTGGAATTCATCCTGAATTTTTATTTGTTTATCCTAAGTTCTTTTAAATTCTTTGGAATTCTTACTAAATTATTGAATTCACTTGATTCTTCTAAATTTACTCAATTCTACGTAAAATTCAATAGATTTTATTTTTAAATGTTTTTATTTAATTGATTCTGAGGATCAATTGATAAAATGATCAAAAGATTAGAAGCATTTTAAGTTATTTTTTCAAATTCCTTGGCATTTTCAAAAACTTTCAAAAATTGTAAGGGATTTCAAAATATTTTAAAGGATTTGAAAAATCGTAGGTTACTTGAAAAGATTACAAAGACATTTTTAATTGATTTTAGTAATTTAATGGGATTTCGAAGGATTTGAAATATTTGAGCGTATTGTAAATGTATTTATTGTATTTAATGTATTTAAAAAATTTCAAGGGATTTCAAAAGATGTCAAAGAATTTGAAATATTTTGGGAATATTTAAAAAATGTTTATTTATTTCAATAGTTTAAAGGATTTTAAAAACTTTGAAATATTTCAGTGTATCCTAAAAGATTCCACGGCATTTTCAAGAGATTTAAACAATTTCAAGGGATTTCGAAGGGTTTTAATAATTTTAAGGGATTTTAATATTGTAATGGATTTCAAAGAATTTATTGACAAAAAGTGAGGGATTTCGTAGGGTTTCAAAGATTTGAAGAGATTTTCAAATATTTTTTACAATTCATTTGCAATTCTCCCTGAACTCTTATAAATTTATCCTGAATTCTTTTAAATTCTTTTGAATTCTTCTAAATTCACTCAATTCTACTCAATTCAATGGATTTCAAAAAAGTTTTTATTTAACTTAAATTCTTAGGCATTTCATCAAATTCTTTTTACTTTTTCTAAATTCTTCTCAAACTTACTGAATTCAATGATTTTTTTTTCATATTTTTGAATTGTTTTGAATTCACTTGATTGTTTTTTAAATTCAGTTTGATTTTTTATGAATTTCATCGAATTATTCTCGTTTCCCTTAATAACCTCTAAATTCAGTCAAATTTTAATGAAATAAATGGATTTTTTCAATTTGAATAAATTTTTCCAATTCATTTGAATCCTTTTGAAGTGTTTTGTAGTCATTAGTCACTTTTTTGGTTTGAAACTAATCGGGTTTCAAAGATTTGAAGAGATATGAAATTATTTGTTGGAATTCACCCTGAATACTTTTAAATTCTTTGGAATTCTCTTGAATTTTTTTAATTCATTTGAATTTTTCTAAATATACTCAATTCTACGTAATTCATTGGATTTTTTTTTTAATTTTTGAGTATTTTTATTCAATTGATCCTTAAGTCGCTCAACCTCACCTTGAATTCTCCGACATTTTATGAAATTCTTTTGAATTCCCTTGAACTTTTCTAAGCTCATTTCAAAGTTACGGAATACGATTAATTTTTTTTATATATTTTGTAAACTGTTTTCAACTAATTTGAATATTTTCAATTTACCCTGAATTTTTATGAATTTCATCGAATTCTTTTCGTTTACCTTGAATTCCTCTAAATTCATTCAAATTTTACAGATATCAGTGGAATTTTCTTTATTTTTACAATTATTTCCAATTCAATTGAATTCTTTTGAATTTAACTTGAATTGTTGTCTTATGAATTTACCCTGAATTTGTTACCATTTGAGCAAGAAAAAGTACCCTATGAGCGTGACAAAAAGTACTCTTTGTCCCTATATTTTATCCCATAGGGAATGTGAGGCCTGAAAAAAGCACTAATACAGCTTGAAGAAGTGATATCTCAATTACAATTTTGTTTATAGACGCGATTGCCTACGAGCAAAAGTTTAGTTGATATTTGATAAAATTAGCGCTAACTCCAAAGACGTCCGAAAAAAGGCGTGGGGCTATTATTTTGTTCGCCCTGAGGCGCACTTCTTTAACTTTTTTGCGGCCCAAGGGCACGAATGGCGATTTTCCGCCCGCCGCGCATAAACAAAAAATACGAATTTCTAATGCATTTGAGCAAAAAACAATTTTGCACGGTCACGTAACGTCAACACGAGGTGCGCGCTTAGCCCTCGCGTGAAAGTGCGCGCACAGCCCCCAGCGTCATTTTTTCTGGTTATTCGAAAAAATACCCAACATTCAACAATTCGAAAATTCGTACGTAAGCAATGTCAATCAACCTTTACTTGACGGGCTGAGAGTAAAAGCGGTGCAAAATGAGTTGCAGAAGAGA
>CAKNYM010051298.1:172522-189078 GCA_932195095.1 Andricus curvator
TTTCGCTCCTCTACTAATTCTACACCGCTTTTACTCTCGGCCCGTCACTTAATGACAAAAAAAGTGCGCGCTTAGCCCCGGGGCGCGCTTAGCCCCGGTCTTCCCTACTTTATCCTCGACTTTATCTACAAAATGGAAATGTATAATTGTCTTTGGCAGAGTATTGATAAATCTTGGGTCAAATTGATGTATCATGCACGTGATAAATTGAATGCAGTTGAAACCTGTACTGGAGATGAGACGATGGGTCAAATGTTGCCATTTTTATTAGAGCAGTTAGAATCCTGTCAAAAATCACTCAGCGGGTAAGAAAATTAGATTGAAAATAATTTTTCATGACACATGCATGATTTCAGCCCTTTTCGACACCTATGAAGCAGGGCTAAAGCTCTACTTTTTACTCCCTAGGGAGTAAAAAGTACTTTTTACTCCCTAGGGACTGAAAAGTGATGTCAGAGATGAATAATGAAAATTATGCATCTATGAGCTCGCATTTTATGATTATCAGCCCACTCACCGTAAAAACTGTGAGGAAATTTTTGTTGCAGATAATAGAATTTTTCGGTTATTTATGGAAAGTTACCATATGTGCCTGTAAAATTACCATAAATGACCGAAAATTTTCATAAATTTCCGGAAATTCATGGAAATTTTTTAGAACGAATTTTGGGTAATCCATGGTAAGTTACCATATATATACCTGTAAAATTACCATTAATGACCGAAAAATTGCATAAATTTCCGGAAATTCATTAAATTTAAAAAAATGAATTTTGGGTAATCCATGGTAAGTTACCATATTTACCTGTACAATTACCATAAATGACCGAAATTTTTCATAAATTTCCGGAAATTTATGGAAATGTTTAAAAATGAATTTTGGGTAAGTTACCATATTTACCTGTAAAATTACCATAAATGACTGAAATTTTTCATAAATTTCCGGAAATTTATGGGAATTTTTAAACATGAATTTTGGATAATCTATGGTATGTTACCATATTTACCTGTACAATTACCATAAATGACCGAAATTTTTCATAAATTTCCGGAAATTTATAGAAATTTTTAAAAATGAATTGTGGGTAATTTATGGTAAGTTACGTCATTTACCTGTAAAATTACCATAATTTACCGAACATTTTCATAAATTTTCCGAAATTTTTTGAAATAAAAAAATAATAATTTTTGTTAATTTATAGTAAGTTACCATATTTACCTCAAAATTACCATAAATCACCCAAAATTTCCATAATTTTCTGAAAATTTACAGATATTTTTAAATTGAATTTTGGGCAATTTATGGTAAGTTACCATAAATCACCTCTAAAATTACCATAAATGAGGCCAACATTAATTTCATGCTTCATTATACAAAATCGTATGCTTCTCCCCCTAGGTGCATAATATACTATTACACATTTATTCGTGAAAAATTTTCAAAATAACGATTGTTTATGCGTTTAAAAAAAACACATATTTGGAAACGAAAATATTCACTTTCCAAAGATTTTTTTTTCACAAAACCCGAGTTTATTGAAAATTCTAGGATCGATTCAACTATTTTTTTCATTAGGTCCTTTTTGATTAAAATATCAACTATTACATTTTTTGTTAAAAATTAACTTTTTTTGGTTGAAACTTCAACTCCTGGGTTAAAAGTCGAACTACTTTGTTAAAAATTCATTTTTTTAAAAAAGATTTATCAATTTAGTTAAAAATTTATCTTTTTGGTGAAAAATGTAACTATTTTTTTCAAGATTAATTTTTTTCTAACAAATTAATATTCTTGGTAGGAAATAATTTTATTTGGTTGAAGATATAGCTATTTGGTTCCAAATAAAAGCTTTTTTTGTAAATTCATATTTTCAGAATAAAAGATTTAACTATTTTATGGAAAATTCGGAAATTCTTGTAAAGACTTCATCTTTTTTGGTTTATAATGAAATTTGTTGAAAGGTCTTCTTTTTGATTAAGGATTAAACTATTCTGTTGGAAACTTCTTTGTTAAAAATTCGTTTTTTGTTGAAAATTAATTTTTTTAACTTAAAATTTAACTTTTTTGTTTTTAGTTGAAAATTTATCTGTTTTAATTGAAAATTCAACTATTCTGCTGAAAATTTATCTTTTTTGAAAGAATTCAACTGTTTTTGATTTAAAATAAAATTATTTTTCAATTAAAATATCAAGTATCACATGTTTTATTGAAAATTAATCTTTTTCGTTAAAGATTTATCATTTTATTTGAAAATTCATATTTTTGGTTGAAAATGGAACTTTTTCGTTTAAGATTTGCCCTTTTTGGTAGAAAATTTATCTATTTGGTTTAAAAATCAACTATTCGGTTTAAAATTAACTTTTTTGGTTGGAAATGAATTTTTTTCTAAAATTTCAATATTCAATTTTCAGTAGAAAATTTATCTTTCTTGGATATATTCAACTTTTTTCATTTGAAATTGAAATCTTTTTTGACTAAAATATCAGATATTGCATTTTTCTTAAAGAATTAATCTTCTTTGTTTAAAAATGTAAATGCATGGTTAAAACTTGAACTACTTTGTTAAAAATGCATTTGTTTCTTTGGAGATTCAACATTTTATTTAATAATTCAATTTTTATGTTTATTAATAAATTAATTACTGTTTTTAATTTTAATTTAATTTTTGTCTTTGGTTGAAAAATTTCGTTCAAAAATCGTCTTTTTTTGGTAGAAAATTCATCTATTTTGTTGAAAACTCAACTAATCGGTTCAAAATTAACTTTTTAAAAATAATTCGACACTTTTGGCAAAAACTTAATCTTTTTTGTTTTAAAATGCAACTGGTTAGAAAGTAGTCTCTTTTGAATGAATTCAACTATTTTGTTGAAAATTCGTCTTTTTTTGATGAGTTATTCAACTGTTTTTGATTTTAAATAAAAATCTTTTTTCTGGAAATATCAATTACGCATTACATTTTTCGTTAAAAATTCATTTTTTTGGTTGCATATTCAACTATTTGGTTAAAGTTTAAATACTTTGTTAAAAATTCGCTTTTTCTGATTGAAAATTATTTTTTTAACTTGAATTTTAATTTTTCCTTTTTTGGTTGAAATCTGATCTTTTCTAACTTAAAATTCCACTGTTTGGTTAAAAATTCGTCTTTTTTGGTACTAATTAATTCTTATTGGTAGAAAATTCCTCTGTCTGGTTATATATTCAACTGATTTCTTTAAAATAATTTTTTCACATAAAATTTAAATATTCTATTTTATGTTGAAAATTTATCGTTTTTATCTGAAAATTCAACTATTTTTTTGAAAAATTATCTTTCTTGAATAATATCAACTGTTTTTGATTTCAAATTAAAATCTTTTTTATTAAAATATCAACTATGACATTTTTCGTTGAGAATTAATCTTTTTTGGTTGAAGATATAACTACTTGGTTGGAAATTCATTTTTTCAAAAGAATTATCATTTTAGTTGAAAATTCATCTCTTTGGTTGAAAATGTAATTATTAAATTTAAGATTCGTTCTTTATAGTGTAGAATAAATCTTCTTGGTAGAAAATTCATCTATTTGGTTTAAAATTTACTTTTTTGCTGAAAATTCATATTTTGTGGTTTGAAAAATTTAACTATTTCCTTGAAAATTGATTTTTTTGTTGTTGAAAATATAAATATTTGGTCAAAAATTCGTTTTTTTCAGTAAATTTTTTTTTTTCAATTGAAAATTTATGTAGTCCATTTTGCTTCAAATTTTATTTTTCCTGGTTAAAAATTTAACTATTTTGTTAAAAATTCATCTTCCTTGGATAAATTCAACTGCTTTTGATTTAAAATAAAAATATTTTTTGAATACAATATCAACTATTACATTTTTCGTCAAGAATTAGTATTTTGGTTGAAAATTCAAATGATTGATTAAAATTTGAAATACTTTATTAAAAATTAATTTTTCTTTAAACATTTGTCTTTTTAGTGGAGAATGTAACTATTTCGCTCAAGAATCGTCTTTTTTGGCAGAGAGTTTATCTTCTTGGTAGATAATTCATTTGTTTGGTTGAAAATTAAGTTTTTTGTTGAAAATTCATATTTTATGGTTTAAAAAATTAAACTCTTTAGTAGAAAATTCGACTCTTTTGGTAAAAACTTCATATCTTTTCGTTTAAAATGCAACTGGTTAAAAATTCATTTTTTTATGGTTGAGGATTCAACTATTTTGTTGAAAATTCGTCTATTTTGGTTGCAATTCAGCTATTTGGTTGAATGTAAAAAATTTTTGCGAAAAAATTAATTTTTTTAACTCAAAATGTATTTTTTTTCAGTTTTGGTTAAAAATTGTTATTTTTTAGTTGAAAATTTATCTTTTCTGGATGAATCGAACTGTTTTTGGTTTAAAATTGAAATATACTTCTCATCAAAATATTACTTTTCATTCAAATATCTATTTTGTTGAGCATTAATCTTCTTTGATTGAAAACTTAACTGTTCGGTTAAAAGTTGAACTACTTTGTCTAAAATTCATGTTTTTTTATTGAAGGTTCATTATTTTTGTTAAAAATTAATCTGTTTGGTACAAACTTCTAGTATTTGATTTTAAATTAAGTTTTTTCTTGAAAATTCATATTTTTAGATAAAAAATTTAACAATTTTGTGAAAAATTCAACGTTTTTGGTAACAACTTCATATTTTTTGGTTCAAAATACAACTGTTTAGAAAGTCATCTTTTTTGGATGAATTCAACAATTGTTTTGGATTTTAAATACAAATCTTTTTTGTTGAAATAGCAATCATGCATTACATTTTTCGTTGAGAATTCATCTACTTTGTTTGTAAAGTCAACTATTTGGTTGAAAGTTGTTCTCTCTTGTTAAAAATTTGTTTTTTTGGTTGAAAATTAATTTTTTATTTTAATTTCAAATTTGCCATTTTTGTTTGAAAATGTATCTTTTTCAGTTTGAAATTCCACTATTTGCTTGAAAATTCTTCTTTTTTTTTAGAAATTTAATTTTCTTGGTTGAAAATTCATCTGTTTGGTTAAAAGTTTAACTATTTTGTTAAAAATGGATTTTATTTAGTTGAAAATTAATTTTTTTTTACCTAAAGTAAATATTCTATTTTAAGTTGAAAATTTATCCCTCGTAGTTGAAAATTGAAAGATTTTGTTGAAAATTTATTTTTCTTGGATGAATTCAACTGTTTTTGATTAAAAATTAAAATCTTTTTTTATTAAAATATCAACTATTACATTATTCGTCGAGAATTGATATATTTTGGTAAAAAAATTCAATTGTTTGGCTAAAAGTTGAATTAATTTGTTCAAAAATCATTTTTTTGGTTGAAGATTCATCATTTTAGTTCAAAATTGATCTCTTCGGTTGAAAATATACCTATTTCCTTCAAGATTTGATTGAAAATTTATCCATTTGATTGAAAATTACTTTTTTTTTTTTTTTTGAAAATTCAAATGTATTTTCAGGTTTTCAAAATTAAACTATTTTGTGGAAAATTCATCTCTTTTGGTGAAAATTTCAGCTCTGCTCGTTAAAAATGAATCTATTTGAAAATTAGTCTCTTTTCGATAAGAATTAATTTTTTGTTGTTGATAATTAACTTTTTTTTTGTATTAAGATTTCACATATAATTTATCAAGTTTATTTGTTAAGAATTTTAACAATAAGCATTTTTTCTGTTTTTAAAAAAAACAGATATTTGGAAACGAAGAGAGTGACTTTCCCAAGATTTTGTTTTATATCCGATCCGAGTTTATTGGAAATTCTAGGACAGGCAGCTGATTCTCATACGATTACAAAATATCTTGACGGCTTCTTCGATAACATTGGTAAAGTAAGAAAACGAAAATAATTTGCCTAAAAAATTATTTAATTTAGACTGAAAAATAAATAATTTTTTTTTGTTTTACAGTTAGATTTTCACGAGAAAGAATACGATAGGATCGTAAACATGTATTCTCGTGAGGGCGAGCAAATTGCACTTGAAAAAGACGTTATCTGCACAGGAGGGGTTGAAAATTGGCTGAACACTTTGCTGCAAGTGCACCAATTTTCTGTTGGATCTGTGATTTCACAAGGCCTACAAACTCTTGCATCGCCTGACACTGATCTTTTGTCACTCATAGACAACTCTGTTTTACAGGTGCAAAATTACCTTTCGGAAAAATCATCAATATTTCTATCCATTTTTTTGCAAGGAGAATTTTTTTGGTCCACGTCGTGTTTGGGCGGCGTACAGCTCTCCCTCGCGTTTGGTCGCTGTATTGCTCAGAGTCCTGTGTATAGCATAAGACCTGGAGATATACAGTGATCAAACGAGAGGGAGAGCTGTACAACGCCCAAACTGTACACCGCCCAAACTGTACACCGTCCAACCTGTACACTGCCCAACCTGTACACCGCCCAAACTGTATACCGCCCAAAATGTGAACCGCCCAAACTGTACACAGAACATGGGGCAATACCCCCCCCCTCCGGAAATTGGCCAGGAGGGGTGCAAATTATTGATTTGCCCTCCCCCCCTGAAATCAAATGATTAAATTCCTCGGATCGTTTGAATTTTTTCAAAAATCTATCTGAAATCTTTGTGAAATAATTGAAGTCTCTGTGAAATCTTTTCAATCTATCCGAAATCTTTGCGAAATATTTTAAATCTTTGTAAAATCTATGAAGTCTTTGGGAAATCATTGCGATCTTTTTGAAATATTTGTGAAAAATATTGAAATCTTTGAGAATTCATTAAAATCTTTGTACATTCTTTGAAATCTATTTAAAATCTTTGCGAAATATTTGAAATATTTGTAAAATCTTTGGGAAAGCATTAAAATATTTGTGAAATCTTTGGAAATATTTGCAAAATATTAAAAATATTTTTTGAAATATTTGATCATATTTGTGAAATTATTGAAATCTTTGTGTTCTCTTTGAAATCTATCTGAAATTTTTGTGAAATAATTGAAATCTTTTAAATCTATCCGAAATCTTTGTGAACTATTCGAAACATTTAAAGTCTTTAGGAAAGATTGAAATCTTTGTGAAATCCTCAAAGTCTTTAGGAAAGATTGAAATCTCTGTGAAATCTTTGAAATCTTTGGGAAATCATTGAAATCTTTGTGGAATCACTGTGATATTTTTGGCAATCTTTGAAAAATATTTGAAATATTTGCTAATATTTGTGAAATTATTAAAATCATTGAAGTCTCTGTGAAATGTTTTTAATCTATCCGAAATCTTTAAAATCTATCTCAAATTTATGTGAAATGTTTAAGATATATTTGATAGTATTTGTGAAATTATTGAAATGTTTGTGAAATCTTTGAAATTTTCGGGAAATCATTGAAATCTTTGTCAATTCGCTCCTATATCTTTGGAAATCTTTGCAACAAAATTGAAATATTTTAAAAATATTTGATAGTATTTGTGAAATTATTGAAATTTTTGTGAAACCTTTGGGAAATCATAGAAGCCTTTGTGAAATCTTTTAAATCTATCCGAAACCTTTGCAAAATATTTGTGAAATATTTCAAATCTTTGAGAAATCGTTCAAATCTTTGTGAAATTTTAATCTTTGGAAACCTTTGCGAAATATTTGAAATATTTTTGAACAATTTGGTAATGTTTGTGAAATGTGTGAAATCTTTGGGAAATCATTGAAGTCTTTGTGAAATCTTTAAATCTATCCGAAATCGTTGTGAAATATTTGTGAAATCTTTTAAATCTTTGGCAAATCGTTTAAATCTTTGTGAAATCTTTGAAAATCTTTGCGAAATATTTGAAATATATTTGAAAATTTTGTTAATGTTTGTGAAATTTGTGAAATCTTTGGGAAATCATTGAAACCTTTGTGTTCTTTTTTAAATCTACCTGAAATTTTTGTGACACAATCGAAATCTTTGTGAAATCTTTCAAATCTTACCGAAATCTTTGCGAACTATTTGAAAACTTTGTGAAATCTTTAAAGTCTTTAGGAAAGATTGAACTCTTTGTGAAATCGCTCTGATATCTTTGGTAATCTTTGAAAAATATTTGGAATATTTTTGCACTATTTGATAATATTTGTGACATTATTAAAATCATTGAAGTCTGTGAAAAGTTTTTAATCTATCCGAAATCTTTGCAAAATCTTTAAAATTTATCTGAAATTTATGTGAAATAATTGAAATCTTTGTGAAATCTTTTAAATCAATCCAAAATCTTTCTGAAATATTTGTGACATTTTTTTAATCTTTGGGAATTAATTGAAATCTCCGTTAAATCTTTGAAAATATTTGAAATATTAAAAAAATATTTGACGGTATTTGCGAAATTATTTAAATCTTTGTAAAATCGTTGAAATCTATCCGAAATCTTTGTGAAGTATTTGAAACATTTAAAGTCTTTAGAAAAGATTGAAATCTCTGTGAAAACTTTGAAATCTTTGGGAAATAATTGAAATCTTTGTGAATTCGCTCTGATATTTTTGGAAATCTCTGCAAAATATTTTAAATATTTTAAAAATATTTGATAGTATTTGTGAAATTATTGAAATCTTTCGGAAATCTTTGGGAAATCATTGAAGTCTTTGTGAAGTCTTTTAAATCTATTCGAAATCTTTGCGAAATATTTGTGAAATCTTTGGGGAATCGTTTACATTTTTGTGAAATCTTTCTGAAATCTTTGTGAAATCTTTTAAATCAATCCAAAATCTTTCTGAAATATTTGTGCCATGTTTTCAATCTTTGGGAAATAATTGAAATCTTCGTGAAATCTTTGAAAATTTTTGCGAAATATTTGAAATATTTGACGGTATTTGTGAAATTATTGAAATCTTTGTGAAAATGTTGAAATTTTTGTAAAATCGCTCCGATATCTTTGGAAATCTTTTCAAAATATTTGCTAATATTTTGTGAAATTATTAAGGTCATTGAAGTCTTTGTGAAACGTTTTTAATCTATCCGAAATCTGTGCGAAATCTTAAAATTCTTGATGTTTACGTGAAATAATTGAAATCTTTGTGCAATCTTTTAAATCTATACAAAATATTTGTGACATTTTTTTAATCTTTAGGAAATCATTGAAATCTTTGCCAAATATATGAAATATTTAAAAAATATTTTATAGTATTTGTGAAATTATTGAAATCTTTGTGAAATCTTTAGGAAATCATTGAAGTCTTTGTGAAATCTTTTAAATCTATCCGAAATCTTTGTGAAATATTTGTGCAATTTTTGATATCTTTGGGAAATCGTTCAAATCTTTGTAAAATCTTTCTGAAATCATTGGAAATCTTTGCGAAATATTTGAAATATTTTTGAAAAATATGGTAATGTTGGTGAAATTTGTGAAATTTTTGGGAAGTCAATGAAATTTTTGTGAAATATTTAGCAATATGAATTTTATACCTGTATTTATTATTAGCTATTTATTGTTTATTTATTATTCATGTGTCAAGTCATCCTGGAAAACTAGGGAGCTGGAAAAGGGGATGGGTTTGTCGTCCCGAATTTTAATAATTTAATTATAATTTTTAAATTGATTTTTTTTTTAATTTTGATTTCAAATTGTTTTAACAATTTTTTTTCAAGCTCATGAAAATTGATTGAATGCTAGTCCCGAATATTCGGACGACGAGAAATTTCGTATAAATTTACTGCGTCGATAATTTTTTGCTGCTAATAATTTAAATTTAAAAATCGGCTTCAAATTAAACAATTTCGAATTGCGTGTAGGTATCTTCCAGGTTATCGAAAGAATTTTATTTTTATTGAATAAATAATATTGACAATTTTGGTAAAATAGGGATTCGCAGCGAAACTTATTTTTACTATTAATAATGATGAACAATATTTTTAAATTCTTGAAACAAAGATATTGTGTAGCTAAAATAAAGGTTTGAAGTTGATAATTGGGTTTGCACTTTACGTTAAAATTATAAAAATTAAAAAGGCCACCTTAATTTTAATACTTAAATGTGTACTTTTACTTTTCACTTCTACGTAATTTGATAAATTTCGTTTATAGCATGAATTAAGTACGTTCGCAGAGATTTTTTTTATTCCTGTTTTTGAAATTGGTTTATTTTATTAATTACAATTTAGAAACACATAAGTGTAGAAGAAAATTATGATCAATAGTTGATGATATACGAAATTTTTTGAGATCAATTTTGAATCGTTAAAATTGTACAAAAAAAAAAAATAAAATTAGTAGTTGGAAACTAGTAATTTGGGAATAAATATATTTGACGTTTTACTCAGGTTCTTTAACTTTTTTTACTTATTGAGTATTTCATTTCTTGGAGATTCAAAATACTGGAAGTTGAGAAAAAGCCCTTAACATTTTTGTCTTTTGATATTAGTTTCAGTAAACATAATTAAGTCCCTAAAAACCCTGAAATTCTCTGAATTACCTGAATCCTCTGAATTTCTAAAAAATCTCTGAATTTCTTGAATTCTCTGAAATCCTCGAATATTCTGAATCTCCAATATTATTGAAAATATCTGTATCCCCTGAATTCTTTGAATATTTTGAATTCCGAATATTCCTTGAATTCTCTGAATTCCTTGAAATCCTTGAATGTCCTGAATTCCTTTAATACTTTGGAATTCCCTGAATCCTCTGAATTTCTAGAAAATCTCTAAATTGCTTGAATTCTCTGAATTCCTTGAAATCCTTGAATGCCTTGAATTCATTCACTACTTTGGAATTCCCTGAATCAGCTGAATTTCTAAAAAATTTTGAAGTTTTTGAATTCTCTAAAATCCTTGAATATTCTGAATACCTGAAATTCTTTGAAATATCTGTATCCCCTAAATTCTTTGAATATTCTGAATATTTGTGAATTCTCGGAATTCCCTTAAATCCTTGAATATTCTGAATCCCTGAAATTCTTTAAAATATCTGTATCCCCTGAATTCTTCGAATATTTTGAATTCTGAATATTCCTTGAATTCTCTGAATTTCTTGAAACTCCTGAATTACTTAAATTCTCTGAATTTCTGAAATACTTTGAATTCCTTGAATTCCCTAAATGCATTGAAATCCCTGAAATATTATGAATGCTCTAAAATCCTTGAATTCGTTGAAAATTCTAAATTCCTTAAATATTCTGAATTCCTTGAATGTCTTAAATATTCTGAATTCTCTAAATTCTTCGAATATTCTGAATTTTTTGAATTATCTAAATGTACTGAAAGCCATGAAATTCTATTAATTTCCTGCAATCCTTGAATTCCTCTGAATCTCGTGATTTGCTGAAAAATTATGAATTTTTAAGAAATTTCTTGAATTCTTTGAATTTATTAAAATCCTTAAATTCCTCTAATTTTCTGACTTCCCGGAATTTTCTGAATACCTGGAATATTCTAAATTTCTTAAATTCCCTCAATGCACTGAAATATACGAAATTCTCGGAATTCTCTCAAATTCTTAAATTCGCTCAAAATTCTGAATTCCCTGAATTTTTAAAATTACCTAAATGCACTAAAATTCTGTGAATTTGCTGAAATTCTTGAATATACTGAATTCCTTTAATATTTGGAATTCCCTCAATTCTCTTATTTCTTGAATTCCATCAATGCCCTGAAATCCGCTAAAATCCTTAAATTTGTTGAAAAATCTGAAATTCCCTGTATCCCGTGAATCTTTCACCCTGAATTCCTAAAATTCCTTAAATTCACTTAATACCTTGAGATACATAAATTCCTTGAATTTCCTTAATTTTTTTAATTTTCTGAATTCCTGGAATATTCTGAATTCCTCAAATTCCCTGAATGCTCTGAAGTCCCCGAAATGCTTTGAAATTCCTGAAATTCAATGAATTTCCTGAAATCCTGTAATCCGAACTGAACGGTTTAAAAACTGAATTCCAATAAAATTCCGCATCAAACTCAAAAATAAACAAAATAAAATTGTGACTTTTTGACTGTACCGTTTTTCAATAAATACTTGGGTTCATTAAAAAATACTTATAAAACATAAAGCAACTATCAAAAAAAGATATTCAGTTGCCACGTAATATTTAAAAAATTTATTTAAATATTTGGCTATTTTTAGACGTACAAACTGAATTTCTTAAATTTTATAAATTCCTCAAATTTATGGAATATTATGAATTCCCAGAATTCCTTGAATTCTTTAAATTATAGAAAAACTTTGAATTCTTTCAATTCTTCCAAATCCTTGATTTTTATGAATTCTCTAAATTCTTCGAATATTCTGAATTTTTTGAATGATCTAAATGCAGTGAAAAATCCCTGAAATTGTATGAATTTCCTAAAATGCTTGCATATCCTGAATTCCATGAATATTCTAAATTCCTGAAATTCCTTGAATTCTCTAAATTCCTTGAAATCCCTAATTTTCTTGAATTTTCTGAATTCCTAGAATATTCTGAATTCCTTAAATTAACTGAATGCTCTGATTGGCAAAAAAAATGTCTATATTTTATGTAATTGGATGTAAATTGTAAATGTTATTTCATTATATTTGTACATTTTATCAAAAAATGATCAATTATTACCAAAAATTGGGGTTATCGGTACTTCTTATCGTACTTAATTATAGTTTTTCAAACAAAGAATTTACTTGCAGAAGTGAAACTTTGATGGATTAACTTGAATTTTTTAGAGAGAGAGAGTAGCACGTGCGTCGTGTGGCCGTGCGGTCGTGCGTTTTTTTCAATTCACTCCCGTCCCAAAAGAAGTTTCCTTCAAAATAATTTTTAAATAATTGAATTTTTCAACAATTTTTTTTCAGGTTGGGCTTCTATCTTTGCAAGTTTTATGGACACGTGATTCTGAGGTTGCTTTAGTGACTTCCAAACGTGATAAGCATATAATGAAAAAAACCAACCAATGGTTTTTGGATTTGTTGAATGGCCTAATTGAAGTCACTGTTAAGGATTTGACAAAATATGCAAGAGCTAAGTATGAAGCTCTTATAACAATTCACGTTCATCAAAGGTAAATAAATTTTTTGTTGTGATTAGTTGTTTGCCGTAATAAAAATTTTTAAATATCTATTTACGAAAATTTTATTTCAATTTAGGGATATTTTCGATGAACTTTTTCGTCTCAGAATCAGAAATATACAAGACTTCGAATGGCTGAAACAAGCCAGATTTTATTACGATGCAGAATCTGAAGAAGTTCCTATCGGAATCACAGACGTTACATTTATTTACCAAAATGAGTTTTTGGGATGCACTGATCGTCTCGCGATTACACCTTTGACAGATAGGTGTTACATAACACTTGCGCAGGCAATAGGTAAACATAAATCTTTATATAATTTATTGCCTTAAAAATTTAAAAATATCTTAAAATATTTTTATTTTTTAATTATTTATTTTAAAAACTTAGAATATATTAATTTACACTGTCCGTAGAGGTGAACAAATTTTTTCGGTACCTGTAACTCAAAAATTCCTGGTACCGAAAATAAGATTCTTGGGATAATTTCAAATGATTTAGGTTTTATTCAAAAATATTAATTTTAAGTTTTGAAGATTCCAAAATATGTCGAAAAAGAATCTGGGAAATTTGAAGAAGATTTTTTTAATTTTGCAGGATTCACATTTTTTTTGAAAACTTAATTATTTCAAAAATATTTAGAAGTTTTGAAAAGATTCAAAAATATTTTTAATCTTGAGGATAATTCATAAGGTGCCTGGGAAAATATCAAATAATTTCTTATTTTGAAAAATTAACTTTTAAAGAAAAAAGAGGATTTTGAATAATTTCAAAAAATGTCTGAAAGTGTCGAAATAAATGTAAAAGATTTTGAGGTCATTTTTAAACTTTTTAAAGAATGCTCCAAAATTTTAGGAAAAATTCAAATCATTTTAAAAGAGATTTAGAAGTTTTGAAAAACTGTCAACCATATATGGGAAAATTTTAAATAACTGTTTATACACAACAATTAATTTTTAAAAATACTAAAAATATTTTGAAACATTTCCAAAGATTCAGAAAATTTTCTAAAAATAGTCTATAAGATTTTAGGGCAATTTTTTTAATTTTGCAGCATTTAAAAAAATGTAGGAAAAATTCTAATAGTTTTAAAATATATTTCGAAGGCTTAGAAATATTGAAAAGATTGAAAAATAATAAAAAATTTTTAAAAATATAAGAAAATGTAAAACCACATGTGTATTTTTGAAAATTGCGAAAAAAGGTTCTTAGCTTTATAAGAATTTCAAAGTATTCAAGAAAATAAAAAACTTTTTTTAAGATTCTTGGGAAAATTTTTAATGACTCTTCATTTTGAAAAATTAATTTTTAAAGAAAAAAGAGGATTTTGAATAATTTCAAAAAATGTCTTAAAATGTCGAAATAAATGTGGAAGATTTTGAGGTCATTTTTTAAACTTTTTAAAGAATGCTCCAAAATTTTAGGAAAAATTCAAATCATTTTAAAAGAGATTTAGAAGTTTTGAAAAACTGTCAAACAGATATGGGAAAATTTTTAATAACTGTTTATACACAATAATTGATTTTTAAAAATACTGAAAATATTTTAAAACATTTCCAAAGATTCAGCAAAATTTCTAAAAATAGTCTATAAGATTTGAGGGCAATTTTTTTAATTTTGCAGCATTTGAAAAAATTTAGGAAAAATTCTAATAGTTTTAAAATATATTACAAAGGCTTAGAAATATTGAAAAGATTGAAAAATAATAAATTTTTTTTTAAATATAAGAAAATGTAAAACCGCATGTGTATTTTTGAAAATTGCGAAAAAAAGGTTCTTAGCTTTATGAGAATTTCAAAGTATTCAAGAAATAAAATTTATATTCTTCGTTGAGAAGTCATCTTTTTGGTTCAAAATTTATCTGTTTCGGTTATGGATTCAACTACTTTTTTGAAAATTCGTCTTTTTGGATAAATTTATCTGTTTTGATGCAAAATAAAAATATTTTTTGACTAAAATATTACTGATTACATTTTTTCTGGAAAACATATCCTTTTTGATTTAAAATTCAACACTTTAGTTCAAAATTCATTTATCTAATCAAAAATGTAAGTATTATGTTGAAAATTCCTCTTTTTGGGGAAAAAATCGCCTTTATCGTCGAAAATTCATCTTTTTGTTTGAAAATTGATCTGTTTCGGTTAAGAATTGTACTATTTTCTTTTGAAAATTCACCTTTAGCGTGAATTAAACTGTTTTTGATTTTTTATAGAAAAAATTTTTGATTGAAATATCAAATATTACATTTTTCGTTGAGAATTCATATTTTTTGTTGAAAATTGGACTACTCAGTTGAAAGTTGATCTTGTTTGTTAAAAATTAATTTCTTTTGTTGATGATTAATCATTTTAGTTGAAAGACCTTTTTTATTGAAAATTTGACTATTTTGTTGAAAATTCTTTGCTTTTTTTTTGAAAATGATTTTTGTATCTGAAAATTTAACTATTCCATTTTGGGTTCAAAAATTTATCATTTCTTCGGTTGAATATTTAGGACTAACTATATACTTGAAAATTTTTGTTTATAAGAAATAATTTTTTTTTGAAAATTGAACACCATAGTTAAAAATTAATCTCAGTGGTTAAAAACGTAACAATTTGGTTGAAAATTCGCCTTTTTATCATAAAATTAATCTGTTTTGTTGAAAATTCATCTTTTTCATTAACAAATAATCTGTTTTGGTTGAAAATTGAGCTTTTGTTCTAATCACCTTTAAGATGAATTCAACTGTTTTTTGTTTTATATAGAAATATTTTTTCATTGTTATATTAACTATTACATTTTATTTTGAAAATTCATCTTTTTTGTTGAATATTCAACATTTTAGTTAAAATTTCATCTCTTTCGTTAAAAATATAACAATTTTTTTTAGTTCGTCTTTTTTTGGGAAAAAATTAATCTTTTTCGTTAAAAATTCATCTTTTATGTGAAAAATTATCTGTTTTGGTCGATGATTAAACTATTTTTTTTCTAATTCTCCTTTTTGGACGAATTCAACTGTTTTTATTGAAAATTAAAATCTTTTTTGATTAAAATATTAACTATTACATTTTTCTTTCGAAATTAATCCTTTTTGGTTGAAAATTCAACTGCCTCGTTAAAAGTTGAACTACTTTGTTATAAATTTATTATTTTAGTTGAGCAACTATCTCTTTAGTTTAAAATTTAACTATTTTATGGAAAATTAATTTTTTTACCTGAAAATATAACTGTTACATTTTTGGTTGAATTTCGTTCGAATTTCGTATTTTTTTGAAGAGAATTCATGTATTCAGGGGACAACTGAGAAATCCCGAAAAATAAAATTCCCGATATTGTCAAATTCCCGAATCGAAAAATTCCCGAATAATAAAATTTCTGAACTTCAAAATAACAATAAATGAAAAAATATATATTTTTGGATGAATTTTTTTCAAGTATTTTTATTTTAAATTAAATTCAAGAAACTTTATACATGAAAAATTATCTTTTAATAAAAATATTGAAATTTTTCAGTTCGTTATTTGAGAATTTTCCAATTTGGGAATCTTTTCAATTCGGGAATTCTACGGTGTCGGGAATTTTATTTTTCGGGATTTTTCAATTCGGTAATATTATAAACTTTTCGGGA
>CAKNYM010051298.1:189088-223781 GCA_932195095.1 Andricus curvator
ATTTTTCAATTCGAAAATTTTACATGGTTGGGAATTCTATTTTTCGGAATTTTTCAATTCAGTAATATTATAAACTGTTCGGTAATTTTCCAATTTAGGAATTTTTCAATTCGGTAATATTATAAGCTGTTCGGGAATTTTATTTTTCGGGATTTTTCCAATTCGGGAATTTTTCAATTCAAGCATTTTACAATTTCGGGAATTTTATTTTTCGGGATTTTTCAATTCGGTAACATTATAAACTGTCCAGGAATTTTATTATTTGGGAATTTTCCAATTCGGGAATTTTACAGAGTCGACAATTTTATTTTTCGGAATTTCTCAATTCGGTAATATTATAAACTGTTCGGGAATTTTCAAATTTGGGAATTTGACAGTTCCGGGAATTTCATTTTTCAGGATTTTTCAATTCGGTAACATTATAAACTGCCCGGGAATTTTATTATTTGGGAATTTCCCAATTCGGGAATTTTACAGAGTCGAGAATTTTATTTTTCGGAATTTTTCAATTCGGTAATATTATAAACTGTTCGGGAATTTTGTTATTCGGGAATTTTCCAATTTGGGAATTTTACAGTTCCGGGAATTTTATTTTTCAGGATTTTTCAATTCGGTAACATTATAAACTACCGGGGAATTTTATTATTTGGAAATTTTTCAATCCGGGAATTTTACAGAGTCGAGAATTTTATTTTTCGGAATTTTTCAATTCGGTAATATTATAAACTTTTCGGGAATTTTCCAATTTAGGAATTTTTCAATTCGGTAATATTATAAGCTGTTCGAGAATTTTACTATTCGGGAATTTTCCAATTCGGAAATTTTAACAGTGTCGGAAATTTTATTTTCCGTGATTTTTCAATATTTAATTAAAAAATTATCTTTTGGTCAAAATCGCATCTTTGTGGGTTAAACATGCCACTGGTTTAATACGAGTATTAATCTTTTTTGGTTCAAGAGCTGACTATTTCGTTGAAATTCATCTTTTCGAATGAGTTCAACTATTTTTTAATCAAAAATAAAATCTTCTTTAGTTGAAATATCAATTATGCATTACATTTTTCGTTGGGAATTCATCCTTCTTGGTTTAAAATTCAACGATTTTATTGATAATTAACTTTTTTGTTGAAATTTTGATTTGTCACATCTAAAATATTTACAAATCTTTTTAAATTTTCTCAAGAATCGTAGAAAAATTATATTTAAAAAAATTTCAGGAATGAATTTCGGAGGTGCTCCTGCTGGTCCTGCTGGTACTGGAAAAACAGAAACAGTCAAGGATATGGGTAAAGCTCTTGGAAAATATGTTGTTGTATTTAACTGCTCTGATCAAATGGATTTTCGAGGTCTCGGAAGAATATTTAAGGTTCAATTTAAAAAATCTCTTTTTTCTACCAATTGCAGTGAAAATAGAAACTAAAGAATATTTAAAAAAAAATTTAACAGGGACTGGCCCAAGCTGGTGCATGGGGCTGTTTCGACGAATTCAATCGAATTGATCTCCCCGTTTTATCAGTAGCTGCTCAACAAATTGCAATTGTTTTGAATACAAGAAGAGAAAAGAAGAAGTCATTCCTCTTCAGGTAGAATTTTTCAAAATAATACTGAAAATTAATTTCCTCTAGTGCTTTGCGTGCATTTATAATCAATAAAATTCAACGTAATTAAACTATTTTAATTTTGAAAGTGATGGAGAAACATATCCTATTGACTATGAATTTGGATTATTTATAACAATGAATCCTGGATATGCGGGTCGACAAGAATTGCCCGAAAATTTGAAAATACAATTTAGAACGGTGGCGATGATGGTTCCGGATAGACAGGTGCGATAATAAGGGGCCATCCATAAATTATGTTACCAATTTGTGAGGGGGGGGGGGGATGTCACGCTAAAAACTACGGTTGGTTACAGGGGGTGCACAGTGGCTGAAATGGGAATTTACTATTCAAAATAACCTACAGCCTACAATTCTTAACCGATTTTCAATTTTTTTTAAAGAAGTGATCAGCGATAGTTGCACAAGAATCATGTTTGATCATGAAAATTTGTTGTATGGTATAATTTCTTTATTTTATAAACAAATTATGTAAACAAATGCATAGTTTAGGCGTCTTTTGGAAGAAAGAAATCGTTTTTCTTTCTGATTTTTTTTTCAAATTACATAACTGGTGATATTCAGTGACGAAGAATTGTCAATCAATATTATTTGTTTATTTCATAAACAAATGCATAGTTTGAGCCTTTATAGATAGAAAGTGATCAATTTTCTTTCTAATTTTTTTCAAATTACATAACTGGTGATATTTAGTGACGAAGAGTTGTCAATCATTATTATTTGTTTATGTCATAAAGAAATTTAATAAACAAATGCATAGTTTGAGCATTTATAGATAGAAAGTGATAGTTTTTCTTTCTAATTTTTTTCAAATTACATAAGTGGTAATATTTAGTGACAAAGAATTTTCAATCGGTATTATTTGTTTATGTCATAAACAAATGCATAGTTTGAGCATTTATAGATAGAAAGTGATCGTTTTTCTTTCTAATTTTTTTTTTCAAATTACATAACTGGTGATATTTGGTGACGAAGAATTGTCAATCGATATTATTCGTTAATGTCATAAACAAATTTAATAAACAAATGCATAGTTTGAGCATTCATAGATAGAAAGTGATCGTTT
Source organism: Andricus curvator (assembly GCA_932195095.1). Taxonomy (NCBI): domain Eukaryota; kingdom Metazoa; phylum Arthropoda; class Insecta; order Hymenoptera; family Cynipidae; genus Andricus; species Andricus curvator. The sequence goes on from CAKNYM010051298.1 coordinate 191,774, forward strand.
TTCTTTATAATTTTTTACAAATTACATAACTGGTGATATTTAGTGACAAAGAATTGTCAATCGATGTCATTTGTTTATGTCATGAACAAATTTAATAAACAAATGCATAGTTTGAGCATTTATAGATAGAAAGTTATAGTTTTTCTTTCTAATTTTTTTCAAATTACATAAGTGGTGATGTTTAGTGACGAAGAATTGTCCATCCATATTATTTGTTTATGTCATAAACAAATGCATGGTTTGAGCATTTATAGATAGAAAGTGATCGTTTTTCTTTCTAATCGTCTTCAAATCACATAAGTGGTGATGTTTAGTGACGAAGAATTTTCGATCGATATTATTTGTTTATGTCATAAACAAATTTAATAAACAAATGCATAGTTTGAGCATTTTAGATAGAAAGTGATCGTTTTTCTTTCTCATTTTTTTCAAATCACATAACTGGTGATATTTGGTGACGAAGAATTGTCAATCGATATTATTTCTTTATGACATAAACAAATTTAATAAACAAATGCATATTTTGACCATTTATAGATAGAAAGTGATCGTTTTTCTTTATAATCGTCTTCAAAGTGTCTTCAAAGTGGAGCAGGAATGAATTTGAAATGGATCCTGAAATTATTGAAATGATTGACAAGTACAACTTGGAAGCTAATTCTTCTCGAACATCACAAAACATTTCCAGTGATATCTTTTGAGATAAATGCTCAAACTATGCATTTGTTTATTAAATTTGTTCATGACATAAACAAATGACATCGATTGACAATTCTTTGTCACTGAATATCACCAGTTATGTAATTTGTAAAAAATTATAAAGAAAAACGATCACTTTCTATCTACAAATGGTCAAACTATGCATTTGTTTATTAAATTTGTTTATGACATAAATAATATCGATTGACGATTCATGGTCACTAAATATCACCACTTATGTAATTTGAAGACGATTAGAAAGAAGAACGATCACTTTCTATCTATAAATGGTCAAACTATGCATTTGTTTATAAAATTTGTTGATAACATAAACAAGCAATATCGATTGACAATTCTTCGTCACTAAATATCACCACTTATGTAATTTGAAGACGATTAGAAAAAAACTATTACTTTCTGTCTATAAATGACCAAACTATGCATTTGTTTATAAAATTTGTTCATGAAATAAACAAATAATATTGAATGACCAATCTGAATCACTAAATATTACCGCTCATATAATTTAAAGGTACTAAGAAAGAAAAACGATTACTTTCTGCCAATAAGCGCCTAAACTATGCATTTGTTTACATAATTTGTTTATAAACTTAAAAAATTATACCGCACAACAAATTTCCATGATCAAACATGATCCTGTTGATAAAATCAAGCAAATTCAACTTGCAAATATACTTTTCAAGCAAAATTTCCAATATGTTGACATTTTGTTAATATAATTTGTTTATAACAATTAGATTCGATATCCTGTAAATTATTTATATTTTTTGGACTCTTCAACATTCATTTTCGTCGAGAATGGGATTAATTAAGTTATTGATTTGAAGATAAAAAATAATAATTATAAAATGTCTCATTTTCGCTCTTTGTTTATTTATATAAAAAATAGAAAGTGACAAAAATTAAAAAATCTAATCCATAGACGCTCTTGTGCAACTATCGCTGATCACTTCTTTGAAAAAATCCTGATGATAATTTTAAAAGAAATCTTCTCCCAAAATCGTCATAGGACCCAAAATTGACATAGGCCCAAAACGTATATTGGTCCAAAATAGACATAGGGTCCAAAATATACATAGGACCCAAAATTAATTTAGAGCCTGAAATTGATATGGGACCCAAAATTGATATAGGGCCAAAAACTAATCTAGCCTTTGAATATACATAGGGTTCAAGATATACGTAGGGCCCAAAATTAATATAAAGCCCAAAATGGATATGAAGCCCAAAATATATATATGGCCCTAAATTGACATAGGGCTCGAAATGAATATAGGGTCCAAAATTGATATGGGGCCCAAAATTGACATTGGACTCAAATTTGGCGTAGGGCTTGAAATTTATATAGAACCCACATCCAATCAGAGCCCAAAAATATACATAGGGCCCAAAATTGACATGGGGCCAAAAATAGACAAAGGGCCCGAAATAGGCATAGGGCCAAAAATTGACACAGGGCCTGAAATTGACATAGGGCCTAAAATTTACATAGGGCCCAAAATTGATACAGGGCGTAAAATAGACAAAGAGCCTAAAATTGAGATAGAGTTTAAAAGTGACATAAGGGCCAAAATGGGCATAGGGCTCGAATTCGGCATAGGGCCCAAAATTGACATAGGGCTCCAAATTGATATAGGGCTGTAGAACACAACAAGAATAAACTACTTCTAGTTAAAAAATCTACTATATATTTTTGGTTCGAAATTTATCTAGTTTGGTTAAAAAGTCTAGTATTTGGTTGAAAATTTCGTTATTTTCTTGACAATGCAACTATTTTGTTAAAAATCAATTTTTTTCAAGATTCATAATTTTAGTTGAAAAATCCTCTCTTTTGTTTAAAACTTAACTATTTTGTTTCAAATTTGTTTTTCTTTGTTTATAATTTTTTTAAAATAACAATGTAACTATTACATTTTTCGTTGAGAATTGATCTTTTCTAGTTGAAAATTTATGTATTTTGTTAAAAATTCGTCTTTTTTGGTCGAAAATTCATTCTTTTTGATTAAACGTGCAACTGTTTGGGTCTAAATTAATCTGGTTTGTTTGAGGAAGATAGTGGTAGAAAATTGAACTTTTCGATTGGAAAAAAAACTTTTTTTTTTTAAATTTATAATTTTAGTTTAAATTTAACTATTTGGTTAAAAATCCAACTATTTTTACAAAAATTCAGCTTTTTTAGTTGAAAATTTAATACTTGGTCGAAAGTTGAACTAGTTTATTGAAAAGTCATATTTTTTAAGATTCACAGCCTTTGTTGTAAATACAACTATTCCATTTTTAAGAAATTTATCTTTCGGGTTAAAAAATCATCTTTTGGCTTAAAATAATTTGGTGAAAATTTTTTTTTTTCAGTTCATCATATCAGTTAAAAATTCATCTCTTTCGTTGAAAATTCGTTTTTTTGGGTAAGGAATTTTTTTTTCTAACTGACAATGTAACTATTTCATTTGTGGTTGAAAATTAATATTTTTGATGAAAAATTATCTTTTTTAGTTGAAAATTAATGCATGTTGTTAAAAATTCGTCCTTTTTGTTCAAAAATTAATCTTCTTGTCCGAAAATTTATCCTTTTTGATCGAAAATGTAATTGCTTGAGTGTACATTTATCTGGTTTGGTTGAGGATTCAATAATTTGTCAAAAACTTAAATTATTTAGTTGAAAGTTAACCCTTTTGTTAAAACTTGAACTATTTTGATGAAAATTAAACTATTTAGTTGAAAATTGATTTCATTGGTAGAAAATTAATTTTCTTGTTAAACATTTATATTTTTAATTGAAAGTTCCATTGTTTTGTAGATAATTCGTCCTTTTAGCTTTAAAATCCAACAATTTTGTTGAAAACCCGTTTTTTTTGGCAGAACCGTAATCCATTTGCTGGAAAATTCATCTTTTTGGTTGAAAATTTAACTATTTGGTTCAACATTAATTTTTAGTTTTTGAAAATTCAAGTAATTGGAAAATAGAACTATAGTTTGTTAAAATTCATATTTTTTTTAAGATTCACCTTCTTGGTTGAAAACTTAACTGTTCCACTTTTATAAAATTCTTTCTTCGGGTGCAAAAATCACCTTTTGGGATAAAATCTTCTGGTTGAAAATTCATATTTTTTATTTAATTATTTTAGTTCAAAATGTAACTATTTTGTTGAGAATTAATTTTTTCAAGTAATAATGTAGCTATTCCACATTTGGTTGAAAATTAACATTGTTATTGGAAAAAAATTTTTTCTTGTTGAAGATTCATGTATTTTCTTAAAATTCGTCTTTTTTGTCGAAAATTATCTTCTTGGTTCTAAATTAAATTTAACTAATTTGTTAAAAATTTAACTTTTAGGTAAAAAATGTAATCTTTTGTTAAAAACTCATATTTTGGGGTTGAAAATTTAACTGTTCTGTAGAAAAATCGTTCTTTTGGCTTGGACATTCAAGAATTTCGTTGAAACTTGATGTATTTTATGAAAAATTTATACTTCTGGTATAAAATTAATCTTCTTGCTGGAAAATTCATCTTTCTGGTTGAAAATTTAACTATTTTGTTGGAAATTCGTGTTGTTTTGAATCAAAATTAACTTTTTATTTGAAAATTTCACTATTAAATTTTTGGTTGAAAATTTATCCCTTATAAGTTAAAAATTCATGTATTTTGTTAAAAAGTCGTCTTTTTGGTTAGAAAATTAAACTTGTTTATTGAACATTCAATATATATTTCGACTTGAAATCTTAGGAATTTAAAGTGTTTCATATTGAATTCAATATTGTATTTACATTAATTTTATTTGAAAGAATTTATTCCTCCATAATGACCCTATTTTAATGAAAAATCACCCTCTTTCCTATGTTTTGATAGAATTTTGGGCCACGTTACTTTTCGGGGGGTGGGTTGGGGGTTCTAAACTACTGTTGCGAACGAGGTGTGATGGCGAGCGGTTGGGGTGGGGAAGCCCAAAATTGGTAACGTACTTTATGGACGACCTTTTAATTTCTGATGCGAATTGTGTTATTGAAAAAAAAAGTGTATTTCCTTTAATTTTGGATAACAGATAATTATGAGAGTGAAACTCGCAGCTTGTGGGTTTAAAGAAAATATTCTCCTCTCAGGAAAATTTTTTACACTCTATAAACTTTGTGAAGAGCAACTTAGTAAGCAAGTCCATTATGATTTTGGTCTGAGAAATATTTTGTCATGTTTACGTACAATGGGTGCCCAGAAACGTGAACATCCTGGAGAATCTGAAGAAACTGTCTTGATGAGAGTCTTGAGGTAAAATTGATTCAATTAAAATGATGTATTCATTTTAAGAAGAAAAGTTTTTGGAAATATACTGGAACCTGGATTTGTGCACAGATTCGGGCCTGGCCCAGAGTGGCCTTCGACACAAAGCCAGGGACTCCGAACGTGAGCAGGCAGGCCTTTGAGCTCTTTGTCACGCTTGAATGAGCACCGCCTCTCTTTCGGCTACGCAGCTCCTCTCATCTCAAAACTGCAGAGGCCATCAAATCTAGGAACGGGTAAATCCAGTTTACGGAAATCCAGGTTCCAGTGTAATACAAATTATGAAAAAAGTACAATGTAAAATAAATAGTAAAATTGATTTGTGTTCGAAGGGACATGAATTTATCAAAACTGGTCGATGAAGATGAGCCACTTTTTCTTTCTCTTATCGAAGACATGTTTCCAGGAATTAAATTATCAGTACAGTCTTACAAAGATTTACAAAAAGCTATTGCTAATGCAACTGTTAGCCTAGGAATTATGAATCACCCCGAATGGAATTTAAAAGCTATTCAAGTATGATTTTATTCAGGGTTGCTACAAAAATTCCAACTTAAAAATTCCCTGAAAATTTTTTTATTTTCCCTATAATATTAATGCTTAACAAAACAGTTACATTTTTGACTAGAAAAGATGAATCTTTAATAAAATAGTTCAATTTTCCAAAAAATAATTAATATTTGAAGAAAATAGTTAATTTTTTAATTAAATAGTTGAGTTTTTAAAGAAAAAAGATACTTTTTCTACCAAATATTTAATTTTTCAAATGGAGGGGATAAATTTCCAACCAAAAATAGAATAGTTGAAATTTTGGTTAAAAAAGATGAATCAAACAAAATTAATTTTCAACAAAAAATTAAATCTTTTACCAACAAAATTAATTTTCAATAAAACAGTATAACTTTCAATCAACCCGTTTAATTTTCAACCTAAGAGGTGAATTTTCAACAAAAATTATGAAAAAAGTGAATTGTTTATAATGGAGCTTATTTTTCAACCGAGTAGATGAATTTTCAATAAAAAAATGAATTTTTAACCAAAAAGTTGTATGCAAAAAAAAAAGAATTTCGAATAAAAATGGACGAATTTTCTATCCAAAAAGAGAAATTTTCAATAAAATAGTTGAATTTTAAAATAAAAAGATAAATTTTCAACAAAATAGTTAATTTTTTAATTAAATAGTTGAGTTTTCAAATAAAAAAGATACTTTTTCAACCAAATATTTACTTTTTCAAATGAAGAGTATAAATTTCCAACCAAAAATAGAATAGTTGAAATTTTGGTTAAAAAAAATGAATCAAACAAAATTAATTTTCAACCAAAAATTAAATCTTTTAGCAACAAAAATTAATTTTCAATAAAACAGTATAACTTTCAATGAAGCAGTTCAATTTTCAACATAAGAGGTGAATTTTCAACAAAAATTATGAAAAAAAGTGAATAATGGAGCTTAGTTTTCAACCGAGTAGATGATTTTTCAATAAAAAAAATGAATTTTCAACCAAAAAGTTGTATAAACAAAAAAGAATTTCGAATAAAAATGGACGAATTTTCTATCCAAAAAGAGAACTTTTGAACCAAAAATGAAATAATGAAATTTTCATTATTATCATAACCGAGTAGTTGAATTTTCAATAAAAAATATGAATTTTCAAGCAAGAACATTCCTCTAAAAAAGATGAATATTCAATCCAAGAGGACGAATTTTCTATCCAGAAAGACGAATTTTCAACAAAATAGTTGAATTTTCAAATGAAGAAGATAAATTTTGGACCAATTAGGTGATTTTTAAAATCAGGATAAATTCTCGACCGAATTTAAAATAGTTAAATTTTCAGTTAAAACATTATTTTGTCGCAAAATAGTTACATTTTCAATTCAATTTGTAAACAAAAAACATTAATTTTTAACAAAATAGTGGAATCCTCAACTAAAAAGATTAATTTCTATCCACTTGCATGTTTCACCAAAAGAAACGATTTTTCTACAAAATAGTTACATTTTTTAACCCGAAAATATGAATTTTCAATAAAAAAGGTAATTTTAAAACAGTTAAATTTTCAACTAAATAGACGAAGTTTCTACCCAAAAATAAGAATTGTGAACGAAATAGACATTTTCAACCAAAAAATAAAATAGTGAATTTTGCAGTTAAAAAATTAATTTGAACAAAGCATGTACATTTTCAACAAAATAGATGAATTTTCAACTGGAATCATGAATTTTTAACCAAAAAAGATATTTTTTAACAAAATAGTTGAATGCGCAACTGAAAAAGATTAATTATTACCCAGTTGCATATTTGACAAAAAAAAATAATTAAATTTTGACAAAAAAAGACGAATTTTATAGAAAATAGTTTAATTTTTCAACCCGAAAATGTGAATTTTTAGCTAAAAAAGTTACTTTTCAATAAAAGAAAAGAACATTTTTCAACAAAACAGTTTGATCTTTAAAAAAAAAAATTTCTAACGAATTATTACAAATTTTCAACCAAATAGTTGAATTTTGAACTAAAATCTATCAATTATCAACCAAAAACAGGATAGTTAAATTTTCAGTCAAAAACCAATAGAATTAATTTTCCCTAAAGTAGTACAACTTTCGACCAAGTTGTGTAATTTTCATCCAAAAAGGTCAATTTTCAACCACAATAATAAATCTTGAAAAAAATTAATTTTTTTACAACGAGTTCATTTTTCAATCGAGTAGTTGAATTTTCCATAAAAAAGGTACATTTTCAGCCAAGAACGTTTCTCCATAAAAGATGAATTTTCAACCTAAAAGGAGGAATTTTCTATCCAAAAAGGTGAAATTTTCAACAAAATACTCAAATTTTAATGTAGAAAATATAAATTTTCAACCATATAGTTGAACCGAATTTGAAATAGTGAAATTTTCAGTTGAAAACTTTATTTTGAACAAAATACTTACATTTTCAACCAGATAAATTTTCAACTAGAATTATGAATTTTTAACAAAGAGAGTTGAATTTTCAACAAAATAGTTTGTTTTTGGGGGGAAAAAAACAATTTTCAAGCGAAAATGAAATGGTGACATTTTTAGTTAAAAATAATTTTTAACAAAATTTACATTTTCAAGCAAAGAGATGAATTTTCAACTTAAATTATGAATTTTTAACCAAGAAAGATGAATTTTCATTAAAATAGTTGAATCTTCAACTAAACCGATTAATTTTTATCCAGTTGCACGTTTAAAAAAAGAAACAAATTTCCTACAAAATAGTTTATCAAAAATTCTTCATTAAAAAATACGAATTTTGAACGAAATACAAATTTTCAACCAGAAATGGTATAATTAAATTTTCAGCTAAAAAGTTATTTTTCAACGAACAAATTTTTTTCAACAAAATAGTTGATTTTTAAACCAATAAAACGAATTTTTAACAAAGTAGTACACATTTCAACCAAGTAGTTGAATTTCCGGCCAAAAAAGATAACTTTTTAATATTCATATAATAATTAATTTTTTTTTCAGTTTGCATTCAGACGAAAAAAACACGAAAAAGGGGAAGTTTGTTGAAAATAGGGGTAAAACTGGAATTCTTTTTAAAAATCCTCAGTTTATCGAAAATTCCCTAACTCTTTCAGGTTTTAGAAAAAATAAAAATAAAAAAATAAATGTATAAAAAATAAATTTAATGACTCTCCCTGGCCAATTTTTTATTCCGTAACTTTCTCTGACGTTCCAGATTTCCCTGACCTGTAGCAACCCTTTTGATTGATATTTTTCAATACTAATTTTCGAATTAAATTGTTCCATAAATTACTTTATTCTTAATAAAAATTTTAGTTGTATGAAACTTCACTTGTACGCCATGGGCTGATGGTATTGGGCCCAACTGGGTCAGGAAAAACACGATGTATGTGGGCTCTGATGAGAGCAATGACAGAATTGGGTGCTCCACACAAAGAAGTCAGAATGAATCCAAAGGTAACTAAAATTATTAAATTTTATTGCAGTAATTCAATTTATATAAAATATCCTAATTTACAAATATATTATTTTATTTATAATTAGGGTACTTAAATTACGTAACGGATTATTTCTACCCCCCCCCCTCCTCTTACTGTACGTAATTTATGATTTATATTTATTAATTATAGAAATAATAATATATCGGACTTGAAAATAATGGATATTTTTTGTATTTAAGATAATACATACTTTGCAGGATGAAAACTTAATTTTTTTAATTCCCTAATTTGTCCTTTACCAATTTTTTTATTTTTCGTCACCATTAACATTCAAATACCAGCATTTTGACCCTGTAATATGTTTAACACAGAATCTTTTATGAACGCAACAAAACAATATTTCAGATACAGATTTGCAATTTCTCAAATTTATTTATTTATTTTAAACCAAAAAATACTTTTCTACCATAAAAGATGATTTTTTAACAAAAGACTTGAATTTTCGACAAAATAATTGAATTTTCAATCTAAAAAGATAAATTTCCAACAAAAAAGTGTAATAGTTGATATTTCAACCAAAAAAGATAAAATTTCATTTTTTTTTTTAAATTAATTTCAAAAAGACGAATTTTCAACAAATAAAAATATTTCAGTCATGAATGAAAAAAGTTCACCCAAATTATTAAACCTTCGAGCCAAACGACGAATTTTCTGTACGAAACTTGAATTTTCAACCAGAAAATATGAATTTTTTTAGAAAAAAAATTAATTTTCAATAAAATAGTTGAATTTTCAATCAAAGAGATAAACCTTCATTCAAAAAAGCTCAACATAGTAGTTCAACTTTTACCCACGTAGTTGAATTCTTAATTAAAATGGATCAGTTTTCTACAAAATAGTTCAACTTTCAACCAAAGAGATGAATTTTTAACTAAAAATATAAATCCCGAACATAAAAATTATTTCTTAACAAAGAGGTTTAACCAATATTTTCAAATGAAATAGTTGAATCCTCAACCAAATAAGATTAATTTTCAACCAAAGAGTTGCATTTTTATCCAAGAAAAATGAAATTTCTACTAAAATAGATGAATTTCCCATTAAAAACACAAATTTCAAAAAAAATATTTGAATTTTCATGCAAAAAAGATTTCAGTTGATTTTTAAACACGAAAATATGAATTTCAAACAACAAGTACATTTTTTACAAAATAGTTGGATTTTCAATAAAACAGTTGAATTTTCAAAAAAAGGATTAATATTTAACTAACAAATAGTAAATAGCAACAAATAGTTGCATTTTTATACAAGAAAGATGACACTTCTACAAAAAATGATGAATTTTTAAATGAAAAAGACAAATTTTCAAAAAAATAGTTGAATTTTCACCCAAAAAGATTGCAGTTGACTTTTTATCACCACACAATGAATTTTCAACAAAACGTAAATTTTCTACAAAATAGTTGAATTTTTAACCGAACAGTTTCATTTTTATTCAAGAAAAATTCAATTTCTATTAAAATAGATGAATTTTTAAATGAAAAAGCGAAATTTTCCAAAAAATAGTTGAATTTTCGACCAAAAAAGATTCCAGTTGACTTCTCAACATCAAAATTTGAATTTTAAACAAGAAGTAAATTTTCTACGAAATAGTTCAAATTTATGCTGTTTGACAGTTATTCAAAGTTATAGAAATTCTCTGACTTTCACGAAAAAATTTTTTCTCTAAATCCTTAACTTTTCCCTGACCAATAAAATTTCATGACTTTTTTTTAATTGTTGTTAGCTAGGTTCGCTTTTTTACTCACTAGGTTTCTTTGGCGTGTAAAGTTAAATTCATACTAAATTTCTGTACAATTGATGCGAGTTAGTTTTTTCATTTTCTAATTTCCAAAAACTTTCTCCTGAAGATTATCTTTTTAGTTATAAATTTTATTATTTGTTTGAAAATTTAACAATTTTCTTGAGAAGACATAAATTTTTTTTGCAAATTCAACTTTTTTGTTAAAAAATCGTCTTTTTGGGTTAAAAATTTATATTTTGTTGCTGATAAGTCAACTGAAATCTTTTTTGGATGAAAAATATTTTTTCTGAAAATTTGTCTTTTTAATTTGAAATTTCACCTTTTTTTAGCAGAAATATCGCATCTTTCTTGGACAAAAAATGCAACTTTTTTGTTGAAAATTCAACTATTTCCTAGAAAATTTACTTTTTGTTTCAAATTTGTATTTTTCTGTAGAAAAGTCTATTGAAATCCTTTTGGATGAAAATTCAATTTTTTTTGTTGAAAATTTGTCTTTTTGATTTAAAAATTCACCTGTTTTAGTAGAATTTTCATTTTTCATGGACAAAAATGCAACTGTTTCGTTGAAAATTTAACAATCGTGTTAAAAAGTCATACTTTTTGGTTAAAAATTCGACTATTTAGCAGAAAATTAACTTATAGTTTACAATTCTTATTTTGGTTTTGGAAAGAGAACTGGAATCTTCTTTGGATGAAAATTAAACTATTTTTTGACGTTTTTTTTTTAATTCATCTGTTTTAGAAGAAATGTTTCATCTTTCTTGAATAAAAATGCAACTGTTCGGATGAAAATTCAACTCTTTTTTGAAAATTTGTCTTTCTGATTTCAAAATTCACCTGCTTAAGCAGAAATTACATCTTTCTTGGATAAAAATGGAACTGCTTGGTTTCAAATTCATCAATTTTTTTGAAAAGTCATACTTTTTGGTTGAAAATTCTGTTGTTTTTCTGAAAATCTAACTATTTTCTAGAAAATTTACTCTTTGGTTGAATTTAATATTTTGTTGTTGAAAAGAGAACTAAAATTTTTTCTGCATGAAAATTCAACTATTAAAATTTTTTTTTTCAATTAAAAATTCATCTGTTTTAAGAGAAATTTCATCTTTCATGGATGAAAATGCAACTGTTCGGTTGAAAATAAAATTGAACTATTTCGTAGAAAATTTATTTTTTGTTTAAAATTCATATGTTGGTGTTAAAAAATCAACTGAAAGCTTTTCTGGATGAAAGCTCAACATTAAAAAAAAATCTGCCCTTTTTTGATTAAAAATTCATCTGTTTTAGTACAAATTTCATCTTTCTTGGATCAAAATTCAACTATTTGGTAGAGAATTCAACTATTTCGTAAAAATTCGTCCCTTTTGGTTGAAAAAATTCGTCTTTTTGGATGAAAAATTCAATTTTGTTCGTAGAAACTTATTTTTTGTTAAAAAATTCATATTTTGATGTTGAAAAGTCAACTGGAATATATTTTGGATGAAAATTCAAATATTTTTTGGAATTTGTTTTCTTTTTAAATAAAAATTCATCTGTTTTAAGAGAAATTTCATCTTTTTTGGCTAAAAATGCAACTATTTGTTTTGTAGAAACTTATTTCTTGGTTAAAAATTCATATTTTGATCGTGAAAAGTCAACTAAAATTTTTTTTAACGGAAAATTCAACTATTTTTTTGTAATTTATCTTTTTGATCCATTAATTAATCCGCTTCAGTCGAATTTTTTTTTCTAAGAAAATGCAACTTTTTGGTTAAAAATTCTTCTTCGCTTGAGTATTCAACTATTATTTTGTTTGAAAGATTTGGTTGAATCACTTTGTTAAGAAATCTTTCTTTTTTCTTGAAGAGTTTTATTTTTAGTTGAAAATTCTCCTTTTTTGGTAAAAAAAAAAAATAATTTTCTCGGGTTCAAATTTCATTTTTGTTGGGTAGAAATGCATCAGTTTTGTGGAAAAATAATTTTTTGCTGAAGTCATATTCTTTCTTTGTAAATTCAATTTTTTGTAGAGAAAATTCGTCTTTTGGCTTGAAGGTCCAACAATTTAGGTATAATTTTCTTTCTTCAGTGAAATTCTTTATTTATTGAAAATTCGTCTTTTTGGTTTTAAAAAACTTTTTTTTTCATATATATTCCATGTTTTTTGATTGAAATATAAACTATGATACTTTTTGTTGGGAATTTATATTTTTAGGTTGAAAATCCAACTATTATTTCAAAAATTTAATTATTTTGTTGAAAATTCAAGTATTTTGTTAAAAAGCCATCTTCTATAGTAGAAAAGACATTTTTTTGTTTAAAATAAATTAATAAAGTTCAAAATTTCAAATTTGTACTGCCCCTTACCTGAAATTTAAGTATGGATAATTTTTTGTAGGCAATAACTGCATCACAAATGTTTGGAAAATTAGACGTAGCAACAAATGATTGGACTGATGGAATTTTTTCAACTTTGTGGAGAAGATCTACCCAGATGAAGAAAACCGAAAATTTATGGATTGTTTTGGATGGTCCTGTAGATGCTGTTTGGATTGAAAATTTAAATTCCGTTTTGGACGATAACAAAACATTAACATTAGCGAATGGTGATCGAATAATAATGGCCCCAAATAGCAAACTTGTTTTTGAACCTGATAATGTTGATAATGCATCACCTGCAACTGTTTCAAGAATGGGGATGGTTTTTGTCAGTGCCTCGGTTTTAAAGTGGAACCCCATTTTAGAGGTATTTTTCGAAAAATAAAATAACTGACACTGTAAAAATCCAGAATTAAAAATTCCCGAATACTAAAATTGCTGAAAGACAAAAATCCCAAATTAGAAAATTCCCGAATAATAAAATTCTCGGTAGAAAATTGCAGAATTATAAAACATCCAAACTAGGAAATTCCCGAATTTAAACAATCGAAAAAATTTTTTTTCAATAAATATTGTTTCTTTATTAAAAATACAATAATTAAATATTTTCATCAAATAAATTTTTTTTTCTCATCGTTCAACGTTTTTTTAAAATTATTGCTTGTATTTAAAATAAAAATAATTGTATGAATATTGTATAAAAAAGTAAATTTAAAAGCACGTCCGCTTTAACAGAAAAAAATGTGTTCTGAATTTTTCTCCGAACTTAATAACATTTTCCAAACCAAATTTGCAGAATTTAATTCAACAGAGATTTATCTCGAAGGTTATATTTAATTTTTTTCGAAGTAACAATTCGATTTTTGAGAACATTTTTTGTATTTTTTTAAATGCTATGCACATTTCCAAAAAAAATTTTCATTTAGAAGTACATTTTTCTTAACTATTGTTATTTTTAATTCAAACAATAATTTTTAAGAACTTCAAACATTAAAAAAAATTTCTTTGATAAAAACATTTGTTTATTTTATTTTTAACAAATAAATAATATTTAACAACAAAAATTTCTTCAATTGTTTAATTTCGGGAATTTTATAATCTGGATATTTTCTAGTTTGGTTATTCGGCAATTTTTTGTCGGGAATTTTATTATTCGGGAATTATCCAATCCGGGATTTGTATATTTCGCCAATTTTATAATTTCGTGAATTTTATTATTCGGGAATTTTCCAATTCGGAAATTATACAGAGTCGGGATTTTTATTTTTCGGGATTTTTCAGTTGTCCCGTATTTTTTATCTTAAATCTTATTGAAATCTGCTCAACAAGTATTTTTAATCACCATTTTTGTTTTATTTTTAAAATAATTTATTATCATTTTATCATATTTATTTTCTTAAAATTATTTCTGCGTCTTTCATGACGTTTAATTTGAATTCAAAGGATTTGAAATAAAACAAGTTTCGTTTATATTCAAAATTAATTATAATTATCTAAAATTTTAATATTTACTTTTGAACAACTTTAAAAACTTTTAAATTTAGAAATCGAAGTTTTCAGAATTATGATCCTGATTTTATCAAAAATTTCCCATTAATAATTTTGAAATTAAACTTATTTAGACAACTTTTCATCTCAGAAAGCACTTTTTTCAATTTAAAATTACTTAGCAAAGATTGCGAATTTTCTGCACCAAGAACTTTGTAAATCAAAGTTTCTCAATAAGTAATTTTATTTCATGATACAATTTGTTTCTAAATGTTTACGAACATGATTGATAAAAGAAAAAATTTTAATTGTAAATGCTTTTTAATATAGGGAAATAATTCTGTTCTTAACATTTTGCTCTTAATTTACAAATGTTGTAATATTATAAAGTGTTCGGAAATTTTATTATTATTTATTATTTCATTTTAATAAATATTTAGAAACCTTAGAAGTTTTAAAAAGATTTAAAACTAATTTAGAAGGAAGGGTTTAAAAAATTTAGACAAACTTTAGATTTTGTAAATTCCAAGAAAAACTTAATAGTTTTTTAAGATTATTGAAAGATTTCAAGAGAATGAAAAAATTTTCTTAAGATTCATAGGAAAATTTTTAATGATTATTCATTTTGAAAAATGAATTCTAAGAAAAGATTAAAAAATATTTTTAAACATTTCAAATGATTTCATATAATTTCAAAAATGATTAAATTTTGCAAGATGACAAAATTGAAAGACAATTCAAGTAATTTCAAGATATATTTAGAAGTTTTGAAAAAACTCAAAAATAATTTTAAACTTTGAAAGAGTTCAACAAATTTAAAACAAAATTGGTAGTTTAGAGGTTCCGAAGAAAAACTTTTTAAGAATTGTTAAAGGTTTCAAGATATTGAAAAAATTTTCTCTAGATTTCTAGGAGAATTTTTGATGTGTTTTCATTTTTTTAAATTAATTGAAAGAGAATACTTAAAAATATGTCACAACATTTTTTCAAAATTCAAAATCTTTTGTTAACGAATCTGGAAGATTTTAATGCATTTTTTTTTTAATTTTACAGATTTTTTTACAAATTTTAGGAAAAATTCAACCAATTTTAAAAGATATTCAGGAATTTGAAAACATGAGAATATATCCGAAAATTTGTCAAATTCCTTTGAAAATTCTGAAAGTTAAAAGTATCTGAAATCTAATTTTAGCTCGAATTTAAATGTTCAAAAGAATTTAACAAATATATAGTTATTCGAAGTTTTTATTTTTCGTTAAAAGTTATTTTTAATTTTTTAATGTTCCTTTATTTTACAATAAAAAGGGCTGGCTGAAAAATCGACCAAATGAAGCAGAAGTTTTCCGAACATTGTTCAAAAAAATATACGACGATGCACATGTATTTGTGCAAACAAAGTTGACTGCAAAAATGGCTCTTGTAGAAGCCCTATATATTCGACAGTGCATCGATTTACTAGAAGGATTGCTTACCTTAGACAATGATGCACGAAGTAAATATAAAAAATGATTCAAATTCAACAAAATTATTTAAATTTAACAAAATTATTTAATTTTATTATTATACTTGCTGAATTAGTAATTTTATAAAATAAATTTTATAAAATTATAAATAATTTTTCATTAGGGGCCGTACTTAAATTACATAACGGATTATAGGCCCTCTCTGAGACCCCCCTTTCCTCCTGTAACAAACTGTAACAAAAAATTCCTCCCCCCCCCTACTCTTTCTGTACGTAATTTTTAGTTTCCAAAAATGTTTTACTAGTTATTCGTAGTAGAATTAGGCAGGGAGTTTTAAAAATTTTAATTTTAATATTATATATATATCCATTTTCAAAATCCCCTTATTTTTCCTTGTGTAATTTTTCATTTTCCTTGATCATTAATATTCAAAGACCAGCATTTTAATCTTGAAATACTTTCAACATAGAATTTTTCTTAAACGGAATAAAACAGTATTTCAGATACAAATTTAAAATGTTCAAATTTATTAATTTATTTTAAACAAAAAAATGTCTTTTCTATTATAAAAGATGGCTTTTTAACAAAATACTTGATTTTTCAAGAAAATAATTAAATTTTTAAAATAATGGTTGAATTTTAAACCTAAAAATATAAATTCCCAACAAAAAGTGTCATAGTTTATATTTCAACCAAAAAGCATGAAATTTATAAAAAAAATGATTTTTTTCAAACAAAAAAGACGAATTTTCAACAAATAAAGATTTCTCACTAAAGAAAGAAAATTTTACCTAAATTTTTGAACCTTCAAGCCAAAAGACGAATTTTCTCTACAAAAATTGAATTTACAAACAAAAAATATGACTTCAGCAAAAAAATTATTTTCCCACGAAACTGATGCATTTTCACCCAACAAAAATGAAATTTTAAACAAATAAAATTATTCTTTGTTACCAAAAAAAGGAAAAATTTCAACTAAAAAAGATCAATCTTAAAAAAATGAAAAAGTTACATTTTCAGTTAAAAAATTACCTTTGAACCAAAAAAAGACTTTTCCACTAAACAGTTAAATTTTTAACCAAAGACATAAGCCTTCAATCAAAAAAATAAATTTTCAACAATGTAGTTTAACACCAATAAAATAGTTGAATACTCAAGCAAAAAAGAATAATTTTTAAAAAATAGTTGAATTTTCATCCAGAAAACATTCCAGTTGACTTTTCAATATCAAAATATGAATTTTTCAACAAAAAATAAGTTTCTACCAACAAAATAAAACTTTTCATCCAAAAAGACGAATTTTTTCAACCAAAAGGGATGCATTTTTAACGAAATATTTGAATTCTCTACCGAATAGTTGAATTTTTATCCAATAAAGATGAAATTTGTACTAAAATAGATGAATTTTTAATACAAAAAGGATAAATTTTTTTTTAATGTCGAACTTTCATCCATAAAAGCTTTCAGTTCATTTTTTAACACCAAAATATGAATTTTAAATAAAAAGTATGACTTAAAAAAATAATGGTTTTATTTTCAACCAAACAGTTGCATTTTTATCCAAGAAAGATGAAGTGTCTCTTAAAACAGATAAATTTTTAATTTTGAAAATTTTTTTTTAAAAAATAGCTTAATTTTCATACAGAAAAGATTTCAGTTCTCTTTTCAACACCGAAATATTAAATTTAACGAAAAAGTAAATTTTCTACAATATATAGTTACAATTTCAACAATACAGCAGAATTTTCAACCAAAAAGTATAACTTTTTTTTGCTGAAGTAGGTGAATTTTGAAATCAGAAATACAAATTTTCAAAAAAGAGTTAAATTTTCAAGCGAACAGTTGCATTTTTATCCAAGAAAGATGAAATATTTCTTTTAAAACAGATGAATTTAAAAAAAAAAAAACTTGAAAAAAATAGTTAAATTTTCATCCAAAGAATAGTCCAGTCCACTTTTCAACACGAAAATAAAAATTGTAAACTATAAGTTAATTTTCTGCTAAATAGTCGAATTTTCAACAAAAATGTATGAATTTTCAACAAGATTTTCAAATTTTCAACCAAATAGTTGCATTGTGCAAGAAAACTGAAAATTCTACTGAAACAGGTGAATTTTTAAATAAAAAAAAAATAAAAAATTTCATCTAAAAGGATTTCTATAGACTTTTCTACAGAAAAATACAGATTTTAAACAAAAAGTAAATTTTATAGGAAATAGTTGAATTTTCAACAAAACAGTTGCATTTTTGTCCAAGAAAAATTCAATATTTCTACTAAAAATACATGAACTTTTAAATTAAAAAGATAAATTTTCAGAAAAAATATTTTTCATCCAAAAAAGATTTCAGTTGACTTATCAGCAAAAAATATGAATTTTTAACAAAAATTCAATATTATACGAAAAGAGTTGAATTTTTAACCCAAAAAGATGAATTTTCAACAAAACAGTTGAATTTGCAAAAGAAAAAATGATGTCTTCTTAAGAAAATTGTTAAATTTTCAATCAAATAATAAAATTTATAACTAAAAAGATAATCTTCAGGAGAAAGTTTTGCGAATTTGCAAAAATTACGTACATGAGTGAAGGACCCCCCCCCCCCCTTCGGTAAAGATTGTTAAAAAAATGTCTAACCCCCCCCCCCCCCCATTGAGCTCTTACGTAATTTAAGTACGGTCCCTTATATAGCTAGATCTACAAGTATTTGAAAGAATGCACTATTCCTAATTTGCATAATATTTTCAGAAACTTTCTCGGACTCACATTTAGAAAAATTCTTTTTATTTTCTTTAATGTGGAGTTTGGGTGCAGTATTAGAACTTGATGGTCGAGCAGCACTACAAGAATTTTTGGTCACGCATCCCTCAAAATGTGATTGGCCAAAATGCAAGGTTAATTCTCTTTTTTTGATGAGTGGACCAACTGAAGCAAAATTTATCATAATTCATGATTTTAATTACGTTTATCTTATTTTTAAAGGACGATGAAACGATATTTGAATTTCTGGTGTCAGATGAAGGAAAATGGATTCATTGGAATGAGAAAGTTCCTGAGTTTGAATATCCAGTTGAAGAAGTCCTTCACTATTATAATATCTTAGTTCCTAATGTTGATAATACAAGGACCTTATTCTTGATGAATGTAATTGCTAAACAAGAGAAAGCTGTTCTTTTAATTGGTAGGCTAAAAATAAAATATTCATATTTTTCTTTCATTGCCTGAATTCAAATTTATTTCAAAAATTATTCTTTGAACTAGGTGAACAGGGAACAGCAAAAACAGTTATGATTAAAAGCTATATGTCCAAATTCGATCCTGAATACCACATGAACAAGTCGTTTAATTTCTCATCCGCATCCACTCCTAACATGGTTCAGGTAAAATATTTTTAGTGACAATTTCAGTGAATCTGACTGAATTCAAGCCAATTTTAACTAAATTTAAGTATGTGCAACTGAATTTAAGTCTAATCGACTGAATTTAAGTCCGTTAAGCTAAGATTAAGTCTTTTCAACCTAATTTGAGTTTAATATACTGGATTTTAGGTATATTAAACTAAACTGAATAAAATCAAATTAAATAAGGTCCTTTTTAGTTGAATTTAAATATATTTAAATGAATTTAAGTCCGTTTAACTCAATTAATGTCCATTCAACTGATTTGTAGTTAATTAAACTGAGTTTAAATGTATTTCGTCTGAATTTAAGTTCATTTTACTGAATTTAAGTGTGCTCAACTGAATTTAGGGCTGTTCAACAGAATTTGATGCTATTTAACTGAATTTGAATCTGTTTAACTGAACATGAATTTATTCAAATGAATATAAGTCTATTCTACTGAATTTAGGTTTACTAAACTGAATTTAAGTATATTTAGTTGAATTTAGGCCTATTCAAGTGAATATAGGCCTATTCACCAGATTGTAAATTCGATGTAAATTCGAGTGAATTGGTCTAAATTAAGTGCATTCATAGAAATTCATTCGAATCTAAGTCCATGCAACTGAATTTAAGCATATCCAACTGAATTTTAGTCTATTCAACTGAGTTAAGTCTATTCAACTAAATTTTAGTATATTCAACTGAATTGAAGTCTATTAAACAGAATCGATGTCCATTTAATGGGATTTAAAACAACTCAACTGAATTAAAGTCCATTTAGCTGGACTTAGAACTATTTTACTGAATTCTGAGCAAATTGAATCAAAGTTGATCGAGCTTCATTTAAATGAATTTAGACGAACTCAAGTTAATCATATGAGCGAAGTCCATGCAACTGAATTTAAGCCTATCCAACTGAATGTTAGCCTATTCAACTGAATTAAGTCTATTCAACTAAATTTAGTATAATAAACTCAATTTAAGTCTATTAAGCTGAATCGATTTCCATTTGATTGAATTTAAAACTACTCAACTGAATTTAAGCCCATTAAGCTGGAGTTAGACCTATTTTACTGAATTTAAGTTCATTGAACTGAAATAGAGCCTTTTTAACTGAATTGAAATCTATTCAAATTAATTCAAGTCCATTCAACTGAATTTAAGTTCAATAAATTAAATTTAAGTTTATTACATCAAATTTATGCCTATTCAACTACATTTAAGTTATTCAGTCAATTACAGGCCTATTCGCCTGATTTTGAGTCCGCTCAACTGAATTTAAGTAAACTCAACTGAATTATTCTGAATTTAAGTGCAGTCATAGAAATTTCTGTGGATGTGAGTCAATTCAACTGAATTCTGAGCGAATTGAATCAAAGCTAATTGAGCTGCATTTAAATGAATATAGACGGACTCAAGTGAATTCTATTAATTTAAGTCTATTCAACTGAATTTAAGTATATTTGATTGAATTTTAGTGTATTAAACTGAATTTATGTCTATTCAGCTGAATTTATGTCCATTCAACTGAATTTAAGTCTATTCAATGGAATTTAAGTCCATTATGCTGGATTGATGCCTATTTTACTAAATTTAAGTTTATTGCACTGAATAAGGGCCTGTTTAAATAAACTTAAATCTATTCAAATGAATTCAAGCCCATTCAACTGAATTTAAGTTTATTAAATCAAATTTAAGCCTATTCGACTCAATTTAAGTCTATTTAACTAAATTTGAGCCTTTCGAATAAATATAGACTCATTTACCTGAATTTCAGTCAGGTCAACTAAGTTTAAGTAATTTCAAGTGAATTCGTCTGAATTCAAGTGCATCCAAAGAAATCCGTCTGAATGCAAGTCAAATCAACTTAATGCCGAGAGAGTTGAATATGAAAGGATTTAGACAATTTTTTATAAATATTAAATTAGGCCAATTTAACTGAGCATACCCTTGTTATTCTGAATTTAATTTCAATTAACGGAACTTTAGTCCATTCAACTGAATTTAAGTCTGTTCAACTGAATTTAGGTCATTTGACTCTATTTAAGTCGTCTATTTAGATAAATTAAGGTTCAATTAACTAAACTAGTGTATAATAAACTAAATTCTAATCTATTAAAATTAATTTAAGTCCATTTAACTGAATAAAAGTTAATTAAACTGAATTTAGGTCCAATCAACTGAATTTTAGTCTATTCGACTGAAATGATGTTATTTCTAATGATTTTAAGTTTATTTAACTAAATTCAAGTCTATCTCGGTGAATTTAAGTCCGTTCAACTGAATTTAAGCCAATTCAAATGAATTTAGATCTATTGAACTGAATTTAAGTTCATTCCACTGAAGGTTATAGATATAATAAACAATTTGAGGAAAGAAAAAATGCTAAAAAAACAAATAATTAATTGTTTATTTTCATGAATCTAGCGTATATTTGAAAGTTACGTGGAAAAACGTGTTGGATCAACTTATGGTCCTCCTGGGGGTAGAAAAATGACAATATTTATTGATGATATAAATATGCCTGTTATAAATGAGTGGGGAGATCAGGTGACAAATGAAATAATTCGCCAATTAATGGAATATAAAGGATTTTATTCGTTGGATAAACCAGGCGATTTTTCAACATTGCAAGATATAATGTTAATGGCTGCAATGATTCATCCTGGTGGTGGAAGAAATGACATTCCACCTCGAGTGAAGAGGCAGTTCAATATTTTTAATTGCACTTTACCTTCCAATAAGTCCATGGACACTATATTCAGTAAGAAATATACTAGAATCAATATTAATTTTTTTATTTTTAATGACCTGCGTTTTGCAAAAAGTTGTTTTTTCGGGATCACAATAATAAAATTATTGACTAGTTAACTAAAAAAGTTTAGAAAAAGGGAAATTTGTACAGTAAATAATATTTTAAATTTCAAATAAAGTAATTTTTTTTTGCTATAATTTATTGAGGGATTATTTTTTTAGGTTCTATAGGGGAAGGATATTTCAACAACTTCAGATTTCCGGAAGTTATAGTAGAATTTCTTCCAAAATTGATACCCATGACGAGAGTATTGTGGCAGAAAACAAAAGTTAAAATGCTTCCAACGCCAGCCAAGTTTCATTACGTTTTTAATTTGAGAGATTTATCTCGAATTTGGGAAGGGATTCTGAGGATAGAAAGAGCCCAATGTAGCTCTATTACAATGCTTTTGAAAATATGGGAACACGAATGTACAAGAGTGATTTCAGATAGGTAATGCATTTTAATAATGTTTTGATTAGCTTAATCGAATCCGAGTTAATTTCAGTGAACTTATCTGAATTCAAGTCTATTTCACTGAATTTAAGTCTATTCAACTGCATTCAAGTCTATTTGACTTAATTTAAGTCTTGTCAACTGAATTCTAGCCTTTTGAATTAAATTTAGGGCAATTCAACTGTATTTAAGTCTGAACTTAAGTTTATTCAAATGAATTCGTCAGAATGTGAATTCGTGAATGAATTTGAGGTCATTCAACTGAATTAAAGCCTACTTATTTTAAAAGAGGCCTATTCACCTTACTTTAAGTCCGTTCAACTAAATTCATTTAAATGCAAGTCAATTTAACGTGAATTCTGAGCGAATCGAATCAATAAAAAAAGTTGCATATAAATGAATTCAGAAAAATTCAAGCAAATTAATATGAACTTAAGGACATTTAAATGAATTTAAGTTTTATTTACTGAATTTAGGCCTATTCAATTGAATTTAGGTCTATTTATTTGAAGGTGAATTCATTCAACTGAACTAAGATCTAGTTAACTGTATTTCAGCCTAGTTGGCTCAATTTGAGTCTATTGAACTAGATTTAAGCCTATTTAATTTAGTTTTGTTCTATTTAACTGAGTGTAAGCTCATTCAACTGAATTTCAGAATTGAATTTGAGCCTTTTCAATTTATTATAGACTTACTCACTACTGAATTTAATTTTAATTTAGGTATATCCTTCTGAATTTAAATTAATTAAACTAAATTCGTCTGAATGTAAGTCAAAGAACAGAATTTTCAGCGAATTAAATAAAAGTTAATTGAGATGAATCTAAATGAATTTAGTCAAACTCCTGGGAATTCATATCAACTTAAGTACATTCAACTAAATTTAAGTCTATTCGACTGAATTTAACTTCATTTGACTGAATTCAACTCCATTAAGCTGTTTAGGCTTATTTTATTTGATTTAGGTTTACTCAACTGTATTAAAGTCAATTAAACTAAATTTAGGTGAATTGAAGCGAATTCGTCTTAATTCAAGTCTATCAACTGAATTTAAGTATATTTGAACGAATTTAAGTCCATTTGACTGAATTATAGTATATTCAACTGAATTTAAGTCTATCCAAATGAATTTAGGTCTGATTAACTAAATTAAATTCCATCAAATTTTCAGACTTATTTAATTGATCTCAAGTCTAATTCACTGATTTTAAGTCAATTAAACTGAATTTGATTGAATTAAACTGAATCTAAGTAAATTCGTCTTAATTTAACCCTCGAAATACTCATTTAAACTAAAAGAATTGATTCTATAATGCTTTAAGAATATCTGAGAATGTTCTCAAGTTGATCGGATCAGTAATTGTGGAATGGTGAATAATCAAAAAATGTGTAGGATCAAATTAACCTGGAGTGTTCGTGATTGAAAAAATAGGTGTGTGCTTCGAGGGTTAAGTCTATTCAACTGATTTTAAGTCAATTCAGCTGAATCGAAGTATATTCGACTAAATATAAGTTAATTTAACTGAACTTATGACTATTAAACTGAATTTAAGTCTATTTAACTGAATTTAGATTTATTAAACTGAATTCAAGTCTATTCAACTGAATATAAGTCCATTCCACTGCACTAGAGTCTGCTCAACTGAATTTAAGTCTATTCGACTGAATTTAAGTTCATTCAACTGAATTTAATTTCATTGAACTATTTAATCTTATTAATTGTAATGCAGTTCTATTCAACTCAATTTAGGTAATTTCAAGTTAATTCGTCCTAATTTATGTCTATTTAACTGAACTTATGTCCACTCAATTAAATTCAAGCGTAATCAGTTGAATTTCTGTAAAGTCAACTGACTTTAAGTCCATTTATGTGAATTCGTCTAAATTTAAGTGCATTCAAAGACATTAATATAGGCATATTCAAGTAACTTTAAAATAGTTGAACTGAATTTAAGTAAAATTAAATGAATTTGTCTGAATTAAGGTGCATTATATTACCTTCGTCTGAATGCAAGTCAATTCAACAGAATTCTGAGCAAATTGAATCAAAGTTAATTGAGCTGCATATTAGCGAATTTATACAAACTCGAGAAAATTAATATAAACTTAAAATAAATAAAGTTTAGTTTAAAGTTCAGTTTAATTGAAATTTTTGATTACTAAACGTCTTGGAAGTTTTTAAATCTGACACATTAGTTTCATCATCTATTCTACATTTTTTCCAGGTTCATCGATTATGAGGACAAAATCTGGTTTAAAAAAACATTACAACAGACAGCTGAACAGCTTTTGGGTCCAGATTTTCGTCATTACTCTCCCAATGAAACTTACTTTGTAAATTTCTTACGAGAACCTCCAGAACCTACTGGTAATGAACCAGATGATTTTGTTCTTGAAGCCCCAAAAATTTACGAAGAAATTCCAAGGTTAGTTAATATCTAAGAAGTTATTTTGTTACCCCTATTCATAATTTAAAATGATGAAAAACCTATAAAAATTAAATTTTCCACTTTGGAAGGTTGTTTTAATCAAATAAATATTATTATAAATGCATTTTTAGCTACGATTTTGTGATTGCAAAAGTACGCCAGTTCATGGAACAATTTAACGAATATATTCGAGGAATGCAATTGGATTTAGTCTTCTTTCATGATGCCTTGGTACATTTAATAAGAATATCAAGAATTTTGGGTGTGCCAAGGGGAAATGCACTGCTTGTTGGAATTGGAGGATCTGGAAAGCAAAGTCTGACCCGTCTTGCATCCTTTATTGCTGGATTTGATTTTTTCCAAATTGTTCTTACAAGGTTATTTATATTTTGATAATTAATTTATATATTACACTCGGACCCCGATTTAAGCAGACTCGATTTGCGATTTCCGAGAATTGACGCCACGCGGCGGTTTTGGATGAGAGGAGCCGCGGGGGGGATGCGCCGTGGTCACTCATGCGTGACAATATAGTAGAGTAGAACGGGGCGAGGCAGCCAAGACGCCACATTTTGGCGTGCAGAGCACTTGTTCGAAATCATATCAAAAAGTGTATGGTGTAGTTAGAAAGCTTGATTCTTTGGCTACAAAATTGCCTGGTGGCATTTTGATGTAGTTCGCCCATTACAGTTGCTACAACCGTTTTCCAGAGACGCTATGTAAAAAAGTGGGGCGAGGCAGCCAACCATTTCAGCAGTTATTAGGCGGCACACAAAGTTTTAATACACAGACATATAATAACGTATAGGTTCTTCATTAGGTCCAAGATGATATATAAAAATAAAAAACAAAGTTAAATGTCTTCTTTAAAAAATTTAATGGAACTCAAAAGAAAAACAAAAACAAAATTGAGAAAAATCGGAAAAATTGATATTTCATCTTCTTTGCAACTGTCCGAGGTTTCATAAGGAGTTTATACCTTCTTCGGCCACAAGCAATTAGATTTTTAGCCTTTTCGGCATAATCTACCGTTTGTTGGCTACCCCGCCCCACATGTGCTTTTTGCCACAAAAATTTCACACAAAAAAACTATTTTGAATATCGAAAAATTAACCATTCCATCGTGTAAGGCACAACATTCTACTGCGGAAAATACGTACTTAATTTTTTTTACACAACCTATACACGAAGGATAAACAAACGTAAATGACGGAAATGTTTCTTCTGCTAGTAGTTTTTCACAAATGACGCTGCTTTTTACAAACTGCGACAGTCACGGCGCTTTCAATTAACGCTGTGGGAATAAGGAGAAATTGGCTGCCTCGCCCCACTGGCTGCCTCGCCCCACTGGCTGCCTCGCCCCGCAGGCTGCCGCGCCCCGTTCTACTCTAGCATATCGATAAAGCGCTGTGCCCTTATGGCCTAATTGGATAGCTGCGTCACTTTGCGTCATCTTCACTTTCAGTGTTCATACAGCCCTGATGTTTATGTTCGGAGAACCCTTATATGAACCGAAGGTCAGATTCAAAGCCGCACTTAAATCGGAGTCTGAGTATGTACTGATTGATGTATGTCTGATTGATGTACTTATAAAAGCTGTGATGAGAAAAAACTAGTTAATTTTGTTGGGTAGCGATAGTGATACTGAAGTTACTTTTGTAAATAAATAACGAATAATTGATAATAGTTACATTTTTTCAGTAACAGTAACCATAAAAATCGTAACTTATTCATTTACTTTCAGAATGAAATTTTTTTAGTTTTCTGAGTCTTTTTATAGGACAATCAAGAAATTGTATTGCTTTTGCAACTGCTTTTTCATTTTCACTATACAAATTGTGGCGGCTAGTTTTCGAAAGTTTGAAAAATGGAATTTTTCTTCACCCTGGAAATCAAAATTTTCTCAAATTTATAGAAATACTTTTATAGAGAAAAAGAAATTCATTTCCAGAGCTAAATATTCATTTCATTTTTGGTTTCAAAACAAAAAGATTCATCATTCCAGTTGAAAATTCCTTTTTGGTTGAAAATCCAACTATTTTTGTTCACAAATTCATCATTTTTTGTTAAAAATGTCATTATTTGGTTGTAAATTTTATTTCTTTGTTCCAAATTCAACAATTTTGTTAGGAAATCATTCATTCAGTCGGAAATTCAACAATTTGTTGAAAAAAATGTTGCTCTCTTGATCGATGAATCTTTCTTGGTTGAAAATTCAACTCTTTTGTTGAAAAATTTGTCTTTTTGTTTGAAATTCCATCTCTTTTCTTAGAAATTTCACATTACTTGGTTCAAAATGCAACTCTTTGATTGAAAGTTAATCTCATTGGTGGAGCATTTAGTTATTTTGTTAAAAATTCGTCTTCTTTAGTCGAATTCAACTATTTTTTATTAAAAATGAAAATCTTCTTTGATAGAAATACCAACTATTATATTTTTCATTGAAAATTTCTCTTTATTGGTTGAAACTCAAAATAACTTGTTAAAAATTCATTTCTTTTGTTGAACATTCATAATTTCAGTTGAATTTTCACGTCTTTCGTTGAAAACTTAATAATTTTGTGGAAAATTTATTTTCCTCAGTAGAAAATTCAACTATTTGGTAGGAAATTATCTTTTTGGTTTAAAATTGACGCATTTTGTTGCAAATTCGTCTTTTTGGTTAAAATTTATATTTCTAACTGAAAATTTGACTATTCAATTTTTAGTTGGAAATTTAGATTTTCAAGTTGAAAATATAACCGTTTGGTTAAAACTTAATCTTTTTTTATTGAAATAGCAATTGTTGCACTTTTCGTCCAGAATTAAACTTTTTTGTTTGAAAGTTTAATTACATGGTTTTTTTTTTGGTTGAAGATTCATCATTTTAGTTTAAAATTCATCTTTTTGGTTGGGATTTGAACTATTTTATTGGAAATTTGTTTTTTGTTTTAACTCAAAATATACGTATTCTAACGATTTTGAAGTTTTTTTTGTGAATTAATGTTTAAACTAAAAATCTAACTCTTTCATTTGTGGGAAATTGATGTTATTTTGATTTTTCAACTATCTGGTAGAAAATTCATCTTTTGGTTGAAAATGGAAGCATTTTGCTGAAAATTAATCTTGCTGGTTAAAAATTTATTTATTTTATTTGAATATTCAACTATTTGCTTGCAAACTCAACTACTTAGTGAAAAATGGAATTATTTGGTGAAAAAAGCCTGTTTTTCTTAAGAATTTAACTATTCTGTTTAAAATTCTTGTTTTTTTGTTTATATTTAATTGTCTTAACTGAAAACTTAACTATTATACTATTGGTTCAAAATTTATAATTCTCAATTAAAGATTTCAATATTTGATTAAGAAATTTCTCTTTTTCAGTAAAAAATTCATATTTTTTTTGTTGAAGATTCTTTTTTTTTTGTAGAAAATTAATCTCCTTGGCTGAGAATTTATTTTTTTGTTGTTGAAAATTCAACCATTTTGTTAAAAGTTGAACTCTTGTGTAAAATTAATTTTTTTAATATTCATCATTTCAGTTGAAAATTCATCTGTTTTGTTTGAAATTGAACTATTTTGTTGAAAATTCCATTTTTTTTGGTCATACATTAATTTTTTAACTGAAAATTGACCTTTTTTGGTTGAAATATCAATTATTACATTTTTCGTTGAAAATTCATCTTTTTGAATTGAGAAGTCAACTACTTGGTTGAAATTTGAACACCCACGTTAAAAGTTTATTTTTTTTGGTTGAAGATTCTTAATTTGAGTTGAAAATGCATATCTTTGCTTGGAAATTCAACTATCTTGTTAAAAATTAATTTTTTAACTTAAAGTGAAACTATTCCATTTTTGGTTGAAAGTTGATTTTTATTGGTGGAAAATTTAACATTTTCAGTTTAAAATATAATTATTTGTTAAAAATTCAATGCTAATCGTAGATATTTATGGCTGATACTGGAAAATTATGATTTTTTCCCATCCTGAAATTAAAATTTTTCTAAAGTATTAATTATTATTAAAGTTGTGTAAAAATTGAGTTTCGATTCGAAAATGTGGATCCTTTTGATCTGAAGTTAATAATCAGAATGATACGCAACGGTGTGATCTCCCAGGGTATACTGTGGTTTTTTTTTCCAAATTTTCCTTAGTATAGATTTCTAAAATACAAAAGTAATTAAAAAAGTAACGATAGTTACTTTTTTTGCAAAAGTAACTAAGAAAAAGTTATATCTTGAATTGATAACGATAACTAGTTTCTTTTAAAAAGTAACTTACCCACCACTGTATAAAAAAAATTGTGTGTGGCAGTGGGGCCACACGGTAGAAGTGATACTTTACGTGCGCTTCGCGTCATACAGAGTACATTAATACATTGAGGACGCGCATGAGTGCAAAAGACCTTTTACAGTTGTGAAGTAGTAGGGTGATCTTATAGTAAGAGAGCGCAAAGAGAGATGGCAGTAGTGGGGATATCAAAGAGGAGTCCTTCGAGCAATTACGAATCGCCGCACAAAAGGGAGACGCGATTACGTAGAGAAGGTATAGAAAGTATACTTGTAAGAGAGAGAGAGAGAGAGAGAGAGAGATCCGTTCGTACGTTCGGTCGTTTTTTTAAATTCACTCCCGTCCCAAAAGAAGTTTCACTTCAAAGCAACTGGTATTTAAATTGTAACGACTTTTATTGAGCTCTCAAAATTAATCTTTTTTAATTATGTTTTTTTAATTGAAAAACTTAAAAGTCAAGCATACTCAAATTATGAAACTTCGGAAGCTGTGATTGAAAAAAAAATTGTTGTAGAATGAAATAACTAATTTGATTTCAGGAGTTATAATGTTGGAAGTTTGATGGATGACTTGCGAAAATTATACCGAATGGCAGGAACTGGAACAAAAGGAATAACTTTTATTTTTACGGATAACGAAATAAAAGATGAAGCTTTTCTCGAATATTTAAATAACGTCCTAAGTGTCGGCGAAATTGCAAATCTTTTTCCTAAAGATGAATTAGACGACATTTTGACAACAGTTACTCCTCTCATGAAACACGATGAGCCTAGAAGACCACCTACTCCGGATAATTTGTATGACTATTTCTTATCCAGATCAAGAAATAATTTGCACATTGCACTTTGCTTTTCTCCGGTAAGTTATTTTCCTTAAGGCCATGTGACGAGTGGGCCACGTGACCGGATTTCTACCTTACCGACACTTTTTTTATTTGTCAACTTATTTTCACACGAATATCCACATCGAGTTAAAAATTTGGTATAATAAACAAGAAGCACTAAGAAAGATGGCTCTGGTCCTAAATTTTAAAAATCATGAAAAAAGCATAAAAAAAAATTATTTACAAAAAAAACTTTTTTCATAATTATAAAAATTTAGGACCAGAGCCGCCTTTCTTAGTGCTTCTTATTTATTATCACAAATTTTCAACTCGATGTGGCTATTCGTATAAAAATAAGTTGAAAAATAAAAAAATTGTCGGTAAGGTAGGAATCCGGTCACGTGACCCACTCGTCACATGGCCTTAAGGGGCCGTCGAGGGGTCGACCACTCTGATATTCCTGGTACACTCACGAAATATTCCCAAATATTCCCATATATTCTTGATATTCCCAAATATTCCTAAATATTCCCACTGTCGCTCTTGGTAGGCAATTTAAACCGCGTATGATTAACAATTAGTAAAATTATAATAAATAATTATTAAAAATTGCACATCCATATCAGAAATTACGCAATTTATTATTCAAGTTGAGAAATAGAGTAATAATTTGTATATTTACTAAATAATAGCTTATTTAAAAAAATGATTTCTTAACAGAATACATCAATTTTTAACCAAATAGTTTAAATTTCAACCAAGCAGATTAATTTTTTACCAGAAAAGACAAATTTTTTACCAGAAAAGACGAATTTGCAACAAAATACATACATTTTTAACCAAATAGTTGAATTTTCAAGCATAAAGATTTATTTTCTACTAAAAAGGCGGATTTTCCAAATCAACTAAATAGTTTGAGCAATGGATGTGATGTTTATCCAAATTTTATTTGAATAATTTTTAGTTTATGTTTGTTTCGTTTTTGAAAATTTTTAACTAATTGATTGAATTTTTATACTAAAAAGATCAATTCTAACCAAAAATGTAATAGATACATTTTCATTTAGGAGAATTATTTTTGAATGAAAAAAAAACGAACACAAAACAGTTGAATTTTCAGTTAAAAAATTACTATTTAATTTAAAAATACGAATTTCCAACTAAAGTTATAAATCTTCGACTAAAAAAATTAATTTTCAAGAAAGTAGTTCAACTTTCAACCAAGATTTGGAATTTTCAACCTAAAAAGATAAATTTCTGACGAAAAATGTAATAGTTGATTTTCTATCAAAAAAGACGAATTTTTAACAAATTAAATATATTTTCAACCAATTATAGTTAAGTTTTCTACCAAATTATTGAATTTTTAAGGCCAAATGGCGAATTTTCCACAAAATAGTTGAATTTTCAACAAAAAAGTTAATTTTCAACCAATAAGTTGAGTTTTCAACAAAATAGTTAAATTTTCTACCAAATTGTTGAATTTTTAAGGCAAAATGGCGAATTTTCCACAAATAGTTGAATTTTCAACAAAAAAGTTAATTTTCAACTAATGAGTTGAGTTTTCAACAAAATAGTTAAATTTTCTACCACATTGTTGATTTTTAAGCCAAAATGACGAATTTTCTACAAAACAGTTGAATTTTTAACAAAAAAGTTGATTTCCAATCATTGAGTTGAGTTTTCAACAAAATAGTTCAATTTTCTGTAAAAAAAAAATGTCAACCAAAAAAATCGTATTCTGTCAAAAAAGACGAATTTTTAACAAAATAAATATATTTTCAACCAAATATAGTTAAATTTTCTACCAAATTATTGAG
>CAKNYM010051298.1:223791-236423 GCA_932195095.1 Andricus curvator
AATTGTTGATTTTTTAAGCCAAAAAATGACGAATTTTCTACAAAACAGTTGAATTTTTAACAAAAAAGTTTATTTCAATCATTGAGTTGAGTTTTCAACAAAATATTTCAATTTTCAGTTAAAAAAAAATTTTAACCAAAGAAATCTTATTCTGTCAAAAAAGACGAATTTTTAACAAAATACATATATTTTCAACAAAATATAGTTAAATTTTCTACGAAATTGTTAAATTTTTAAGGCAAAATGGCCAATTTTACACAAAATAGTTGAATTTTCAACAAAAAAGTTAATTTTCAACCAATGAGTTGAGTTTTCAACAAAATAGTTAAATTTTCTATCAAATTGTTGATTTCCTGAACCAAAATGGGGAATTTTCCACAAAATAGTAGAGTTTTCAACAAAATAGTTCAATTTCCAGTTTAAAAAAATATTTTGAACCAAAAAAATCGATTTTGTGTCAAAAAAGACGAATCTTTAACAAAATACATATATTTTCAACCAAATATAGTTAAATTTTCTACCATATTATTGATTTTTTAAGCCAAAATGGCGAATTTCCTACGAAAAAGTTAATTTTCAATCAATGAGTTGAGTTTTCAACTAAATAGTTCAATTTTCAGTTGAAAAAAAAATTTTAAACAGAAAAATCGATTTTCTGACAAAAAATACGAATTTTGAACAAAATACATAAATTTTTAACCAATTAGCTCAATTTTCTACTGAATTGTTGAATTTTTAAGCCAAAAATACAAATTTTCTACAAAGCAATTACATTTTTAATAAAAAAAGTTCACTTTCAACCGAAACAGATTAATTGTTAACAAGGCAGTTGCATTTTTAACCTAAAAGGTGAACTTTTCACAAAAAGATCAAATTTATACCGAAAGGGATGTGTTTAAAAAAAAACAATTTACAAAGAAATAAATTGAATTCACAACCAAGAAAGATTTCAGTTAAAACAGAAAAAAAATCAACCAAAATATAAAATTCTCAAGACAAACAGACGATTTGTCAGCAAAATAGTTGATTAATTGTTGACTAAATTGTTTTACTTTTAACCAAAACGGAAAAAATTTTTACAAAATGAGATGAATTTTTAACCAAAAAAGATTTTTCATTCAAGCGAGAAAAAAAGTCAACCAAATTATTCAATTTTCAAGCTAAAAAGGCGGATTAAATTCAAAACAATTGAAGATTCTACCCGAAAATATAAATTTCTAACCAAAAAGTTGATTTTCAGCTGAATAGTTGAATTTTTCATCAAAATAATAGAATTTTCAACCAAAAAGATGAGTTCTTAACAAGATTTTAATTTTCAACCGGAACATATGAAGTTTTAACTGAAAAGTACATTTTTAGCCAAAAAGATGAATTTTCTACAGAACAGTTAAATTTTTAACCTGGAAATATGAGTTTTTAACCAAAACGTTATTTTTCAGCCGAAAATGGAATAGTTCAATTTCCAGTTCAAGAAATTGATTGTCAACAAAACAAAAAAAATTTAACAAAGCGGGTTAATCTTAAGCCAATAAAATTAATTTTTAACAAAGTTATTCTACCTTAAGCCAAGTATATAGTTGAATCTTCAACCAAAAAAGATGAATTTTCAATGAAAAATTTATTAGTTGAATTTGCAACTAAAAACGATCAATCTTCCATCAAAAATAAAATAGTTACATTTTTAGTTTAAAAAATCAATTTTCAAAAAAATAAATAAATTTTCAACAAAATAGATCAATCTTAAACTAATAAAACAAATTTTTATTAAAGTATTTCAACTTTGCGCCAAGTAGTTGAATTTTTTGTCAAATGAGAATAATTATTAACGAAAAATATTATAGTCGATAGTCTAACAAAAAATTATTTTAATTTTAATTTAAAAACTTCTCAGCCAAAAAAGATTAACCTTAAACCATAGAATCGCACTCTTTACCTCAAAAGATAACATTTCGACCAAAAGAAATGAATTTTAAACCAAGAAAGATTTTTCATTCATGAGAGAAAAAAACGCCAACATAATTGTTGAATTTTCAAACCAAGAAGGCAAATTTTGAGCAAAAAGGTTGACTTATCAACTCAAAAATATCATTTTGCAACCAAGAAGCTTATTTTGAACCAAATATTTAAAGTTTAGGCTATAAACAATGACTTTTCAAATAATATTCAATCAGTTAAATTTGCAATCAAAAAATTGATTTTCAAGCACAACAAAAAACAAATGTTTATCAAAATAGTTCACTTTTTAACTAAAAAGATGGATCTTCAACTAATGAAACTAATTTTGAACAAAATAGTTCAACCAATTAGTCGAATTTTTAATCAAGAACATTAATTTTCTACAAAAAAAACGAATTTACAACAGAATACATCAATTTTAAACTCAATAGTTGAAATTTCATCTAAAGGCGATCAATTTTCAACCAAAAATAGAAAATTTTCAGTTGAAACAATAATAATTCTCAAAAAAAAAAACGAATATTCAAAAAAAAAAGTTTGATTTTAAATGATAAAAACGATTAGTTGTCTGCCAAAATTATATTTGTTATACTTTCAGTTACAAAAATTTATTTTTAACAGAAAAGAACACAAATTTCCTTGAAAAATCGTTAATTTATCAACCAAATAGTAGAATTTTTAACCAAAAAAGATGAGTTCTCAACAAGAAATATAATATTTGATATTGCAACAAAATTTTTTTATTTTAAATGAAAAAAGTTTATTTCAACATATAAAAAGTATTAACATGAAAACAGTTGAATCCTCAACTAAAACAGAATAATTTTTAACTAAAAAAGATGAAATTTCTACCAAAAAAGATGAATTTTCAACCAAGAAAGATTTTTTATTTAGGAGAAAAAAAATGTCAAACAAGTTGTTGAATTTTCAAGCGAAAAATGTGGATTCTCTACAAAGAGTTGAATTATCTACAAAATAGTTGAATTTTCTACCTGAAAATATAAATTTTCAACCAAATAGTTGAATTTCTATCCAAATAATAGATTTTTCAACCCAAAAAGACAAATGTTTAACAGTTAAATAGTTAAATTTACAGTTCAAAAAATTGTTGAAAAAAAGGGAATTTTCAAACAAAGAGTAAATTTTCAACCAAATAGTTGAATTTATATCTGAAAACGATACATTTTCACCCAAAAATAGAATGATTAAATTTAAAGTTAAACAAATTAATTTACAACAAAGAAAAAAATTAATTTTCAACAAAATAGTTAAATTTTTGGAAAATTGAATATGTTTTCTGATGTTATGATTTTGAACAGATGAAATGTATTAAATAATTTGATGTTAATTATTTTTTGTCTACTGGTCCAAAATCAATAGTTTTTTTAAATATTTATTTTTATTTCTAAATTGTGATTGTGAAAAAATTGCTCTCAAGTTCCGCGGGGATCTGAACCCAGGTTTTTCAGATTGCCGGTCTGATGTTCTTACCCACTAAGATACGGAGAAGCGAGATTAATTTCTTCACAACCCCTACAAGTTGAATTCCGACGTAATTCCTTACACTTGTGGGAATAATTTTTCAAACATTTGAATGTTTTATATTTTTTGGATTAATTATAGTTTCAGTTAGGAAAATTTATTTTCATCCAAAGAGGAAACGGATTTTCTAAAAAAATAGAGTATCAACCAAATAGTGGTAGATAAACGTTTATTCTTCAGACTGCTGGCCTTAAAAAATTGACTTGCTTACAATTCCATTTTTTTACAGAATTTTCTTAAAACTAACCCTTAAAACTAACATCCTTCCACACCTTATCTCTAACGCCGATCGCTCTTATCGCATTGCCTTCCTCGCTTCGCCTCGCCTCGCACGCATGTCCCTACTTTCTTGCTTTGCCTCGCATTACCAAACTCTGCCTCCGCGGCTAATCTCTAATACTTATCTACTATTTACAATATTTACGTTTACTTATATTTACTTCCTCCTCTATTTACAATCTTTCCTTCTCCATTCCTCTTCCTCTTCCTCCTTCCTTCTATTCTTCTCCATCTTACCCAAGACTTCCTTCACCCATGCTACTGCCCTTTTGTCCCCCCTTTCATGCATCAATACTGCCATGCTTATCCCACTCCTTTCCACCCCTACGCACTCCTCCAACCAGTGCTCCACTCTTGCCTCCCCCTTCCCACATAGTTCACACATCCTCTTTTCCGTGGTGAGCCAGAACCTATTAAAACCGTCCATGCACCCACATCTCATCCTCGCTACAAGCTTCTGACTTCCTTTCTCTCCTTTCTCACACAAATATTACGCTATCGCCCTTGGCATAATACACACATAGTTCCCATTAACCCTTTCAGGGGTACATTTTTCTGTTGAACTAATTCTTGCTATTGCATAATTTTTGCGAATTTGCACTAATATAACCGCCATTTTGAATCCGTCATTTTGAATTTTGCAATTTTGACATTATATTCTCAATCAGTGGCTCGTACAACATTTTTTTTATTTTACGATTCGATTTTATTCGGAAAAAGTGATTTTTTTCGATTTCAATTATTTATAACAAATTGCTAATTAACAATTTTACACAGTTTTTCATGATAATTACTTTACATGAACCCTTAAGAGTCTAAAATTAAATACTTGTGCACGAAACAAGGTGAAATGTATCAGAAATGCTTGAAAAACTGCGAAGAAACAAGTGGGACGTATACGTCCCACTGCCCCTGAAAGGGTTTAACCTTGTCTCTCTTATTCTCTCTTCCCCTGCTGTCTTCTCTCTCTCCATGCTGTTTTTCTTAACCAACTCATATACCTTCCTTCCTTCCTCATGCATCCTTCTCACTTCATCCATCTGCAGTCCATTAGTTCTAAAATACCTTTCTCTTTCAACATCCATCTTCTCACCCCCTCTCCTTTTCTCCTTCTCCCACCAACACTCCCTAACCAGCTTACTTCCCCCTTCTTCCAAGAATTTCTTCTCATATTTACACGCCCGACTCCCCGTTCTACCCTCCCTTCTACTGCGAACCTCTCCATCTCCTCCCACCCTTGCATATTCATGACTACATAGTCTATCACCGAAACCCCCACCTTACCTACATATGTGTATTCTCCCTCTTCGTCCCCAGTTGCCATACCATTTGCCACAGCCCAGCCTCTATCCTCCATCAAGTCCCTTAGAATCTCCCCCTCCTTATTTATTAACATATCCTTCGAATTCCTTTCAAAGCTCTCCCCTTCCCTGTAAAGGCCCCCTTCCCTCCCCATCCTTGTGTTAAAGTCCCCACCCAGTACCACCATACCCTCCTCTCTTTCACCTAACAGGTCTTCCACCCTTTCTTTAATTCTTTACATCCCATCCTTATTGTACACTGTCACAAACTTACACGTGACCCCTCCTATATTTACTTTCCTCATTTGGACTCCCTCCCCCTCTTCCTCTCCGTGAGCTTGTTCCTCTAATCCATCTCTAACCCCCATTATAATTCCCCCACTA
Source organism: Andricus curvator (assembly GCA_932195095.1). Taxonomy (NCBI): domain Eukaryota; kingdom Metazoa; phylum Arthropoda; class Insecta; order Hymenoptera; family Cynipidae; genus Andricus; species Andricus curvator. The sequence goes on from CAKNYM010051298.1 coordinate 229,254, forward strand.
GCCCTTCCTTTCTTCTTCACTCTGACCGCCTCCTGGAGTCTCCACATATACCCCCTTGGCAGCTTTGGCTCTATTCTATCCCATTCCTTTCTTTCCACCCGCGTCTCTACCAGTCCTACCACATCAAATTCCTGGATATACCTCCAGAACTCCTCATCCTTCTTCTTTACCCCTGCTACGTTTCAGTAAAGCACCTTCACACGTCCTCTACCCTGCATTACCGCCAGCCCCCTACTTCCTACGAAACAAATTCCCCTCTACTTCCTTCAACACCTCTTCCTCCTTGTCCCACACCCACATTTCCTCGTCTATTTTTATTTTCCGATATCCCTTCACTCCTCTCCCTCCTAGCCCTGTCGTACAGCATTCTCTGTACATCTCTTTCCTTTCTTGTCAAATCGTGATCGATGAAAACTTCCTTATCCTTTATCCTATTTTTATTTCGCATTACCCCCAACTTTTCTTCCCAGCTTTCCAACTCCACAACCGCCACTTCTTTCTCCTTTCTCCCCTCCAACCTAACTTTCCCTACCCTACCAAACGAGATTAATTCTGAACCAAAAAAATAAAAGTAGACATTTCTATTAGAAAAAACTTTCCATTCAATGAAAAATGGTTATATTTTCTTATTGAGTTCTGTCAATTTAGTTCGCATTCAAGCGAAAAAAATTGGAAAAGGGGTAGATTTATGAAAACAGGGGTATTTATATGCATTACTTCTAAAATAAAATCACTAATTATTTTCATTTTTTCAAGCATTTTAAATAATTGTTATTCACATTTATATTTTCTATTTGCGATGTCACATTCTGCATTACCACCCTTCTCCCCGACCCCTAATGATAAATGTTTATATTTTTAGATAGTAATATATCGAGAATTTAATTTAAATAATATAATTTTTAATTTAGGTTGGTGAAAAGTTTAGATCTCGATCTCTGAAATTCCCTGGGCTTATATCAGGTTGCACAATGAATTGGTTTTCGAGGTGGCCAAAAGATGCTTTATGTGCTGTCAGTGAACACTTTTTAGGAAAATATCAGGTCATTTGCTCACCTGCAATTAAACAAGAATTAATTCAAGTAATGGGCGATGTTCAGGATCACGTAAATGATACTTGCACAGACTATTTCAATAGGTAAAAAAGTTTTAAAAAGTAATTTAATATTTATTACTAAATAGAGTAAAGGAACTGGCAAAATTGAAAAAAAAATTATTAACTTTACTTTTTTATAACAGATTTCGCAGGCAATCTTACGTTACCCCAAAATCATTTTTGTCATTTATTAATGGTTATAAAATAATTTACAAACAACGACTTGATGATATAAATATTCTAGCTTTTCGTATGAGCAATGGTTTGAAAAAACTAGTAGATGCAGCTGCACAAGTTGACGATCTTCGAAAAGTCCTCGAAAAAAATCAAGCGGAAATTGCTGTGAAAAATATCCAAGTGGAAGCTGTGAGTAAAATTTTTTTTTTTTGGCTCGTCACTTGAGCGGAAATGGGAAAATGACAGGGAATTTATTTTTTGACCGGGAATTTTACAAATTTTTAGCAGAAAAATCTATTCAATCACTCGAAATATCACAATTTTCATTCCACATGATCAATTTTTAAATAAATTTGATTACAACCTTTTTTTTAAATTTCAAGTTCAATTTTTAACTTTTTCAATTATAAAATCATTCATTTTACAATGCGTGGTTCTAAAATCTTTTAAATAAAAAATTTTCCGTTTTAGGTCGTTTAAAAAAATTGAGCAATTCTGAGTCTGTTCAATATCAAACAATCTATAGATTTTAACATTGATAATTAAAATATTTCAATTCGAAAGCCTTAGAAGTTGATCCGATTGAAACGTTCCATTGAAACTTTATGAACTATTTTCAATTTTCAAATTATTTCAAATTAAGAAATTCAAAATTAAATGCTTCTAATTCATTTCAAATCCTGCTTAAATATTGTTTCAGTCTAAAATAGTCAATTTTTGACCTATTGATTTGGAAATTGTTAAATTAAAAAAATACCATTTTTGTGATATTTTGCAATATTTGACTGTTGATTTTAAATGAGTAATTAGAAATCAAATATTCATAAATAAACTTTTTGAAACTGAATTGTTCAAAGTAGAAAGCCTTGAATAGTTAAAATTTCAGAGTGTTAAATTTCAACTTTGACTATTGCAATTTTAATTCTTTTATTCAAAAAGTTTTTAATTTGTGAGTCGAAGCGTTAAATTTGAAACGACTTAAAATTAAAATAATTCAACATGGAAGGATTTATAGACAAAAAACGTTTCAGTTTCACAATTCTAATTTCAAAAGAAAGGGAAAACATTTTAGAATTTATTTTTTTCAAAATTGGAAGAGGAAATTTTTTTATTTTTAATATTTTCATTGAGTTTGAAAGAAGGAAACTTTAGTTTATAATTTTTGTCGAAATCATAGAGGAAAATTTTATATTTTTAAGATTTTTATCGAGTTAAAAAATAGGACATTCAGGTTTTCTATATTTTATGAAACTTATATTTCTATTATTATATTATATTTATGAAGTTTTGAATTTCATTGTGAAATGGGAGAGGGACATTTTTTTCAAGTGTTTGATTTTAATTTTTTCTAAATTGGAAGTGATCATTTTTTCTTTTTACCATTTTTATTTAGTTGAAGAAAAAATTTTTATTTTTAATCTTTTTCATCAATTGGAAGAGCGTAATTTCTTATTCTTAACATTTTCACTTTTTTCTGAATTGAAAGAGGAAATTTTTTTCTATTTTTGATATTTTTATTGAGATGGAAGAGAGTAAATTTTGGTTTTTAATTTTTTCTGAATTGGAAATTGAGTTAGAAACAAGGAAATTTTCGTTTTTCAATTTTTGTCCGATTAATTTTATTGATTTTACTGCGTTGGAAGTTAGGATCTTTTGATTTTCAATTTTTTCTTAATTTTAAGAATCCATTGTTTTAATTTTCGAGTTTTTTTCAGTTGGAAGGAAGGAAATTCTGAGTTTCAATTTTTGTCTCAATTGGAAGAGGAAAATTTTTTCATTTTTAAAATTTGTATAGATTTGCAAGGGAGAATATTTTGGTTTTCAATTGTTTCTGAATTGGAAGAAGGATAATATTTTATTTTTAACATTTTTATTGAGTTTCAAGGGAGGAAATTTTGGTTGACGATGTTCTCTGGATTGGAAGAGCATAATTTTTTTATTTAAATATTTTTATAGAGTTGGAAGAGACGAAATTTTAGTTTTCCTGAACGGGAACAGGACTCTTTTGTTTCTATCATTTTTATAGAGCTAGAAACGAGGAAATTTTTGTTTGATAAATTTTATTGTTTTTATTTTATTCCTTTTTGATAAATTTTATTGATTTTACTAAGTTGGAAAAGAGGAAATTTTGGTTTCAAATTTTTTCTAAATTTCAAGAAGCCATTTATTAAAAGATTTTTTGAGTTGGAAGGAAGGAAATTTAGGGTTTGAATTTTTTTCTGAATGGGAGGAGGAGATAAAATTATTATTTTTTTTCTGAATTCAAAGGGGAAATTTTTTTCTTTTGAGAATTCTTATTGAGTTTCAGCGTTTAAGGGAAGAATTGTTTATATTCTGTTTTTTTTTTCTGAATTGGAAGAGGGAAATTTTTTATTATTAAAATTTTTTTAGTCGAATAGGAGGAAATTTTTTTTATTTTTATGATTTTTATAGAGTTGGAAGGGACGAAATTGTAATTTTTTTCTGAGATAAGGAAATTTGGCTTTTCAATTTTTTCTGAATTGGAAGAGGAATATTTTTTGTCTTTTAAGATTTTTGTTGAGTTGGAAGAATGAAAATTTCGGTTTTAATTTTTTTTCAATTGGAAGAGGAAAATTGGTTTATTTTTAAGATTTTTATCGAGTTGAAAGGAAAGAATTTTTGGTTTTTAATTTTTTCTAAACTGGAAGATGCACTTTTTTTTTCTTTTGAACATTTTCACTAAGTTGGAAGGAAATGCCCGAGAATTTTTTTCCTCGATTAAAACAGCCACCCTGTTTTTGATATTTAATTCAACTTCAATAATGACATTTTTTCCAGATTCTGGTCACAGTAAATGAGAAAAAAAGAGACGCAGAAACAGTGAAAGCTCAAGTTCAATCCTCGAAAGAACAGGCAGAAGCTCTACTGAAAATTATTTCCAAGGAAAAATCGATTGCGGAGAAAAAATTGAAAGCTGCAGAACCAGCTTTACTCGAGGCTGAAGCTGCCCTTCAAGTAAAAAATTTCAAAAAAATTTTATTCTACATTTTAAGTATATCTGATTCTTTATATAATTATTTATGCATTTAGACAATAAAAGCAACTGATATTTCCACTGTACGAAAATTGGCCAAACCTCCGTATTTGATAACGCTCATCATGGACTGTGTCATGATATTATTTGGAAGAAAATTGGATCCTGTTAAGCCAGATTTAGAAAGACTTTTTCTGATCTCATCCTGGGGGGAAGCATTAAAGGTTTACATTTTTTCGATCTCTAAATAAGGGGCCGTTCAAAAACTACTACACACTTTGACACTTTTTAAAAAAATTCCTCTTTTTACCCCTTTTTTCAAGAAACTTTCCCCTTTTCTCGTTTTTTTAAGTTAAATGCGAACTGAATTAATAGAAAGAAAATTAATTTCCTTGAATGGAAATTTCACTAAACCATTTTTGGCTGAAAATTGATCGTCTTCAGTCGAAAATTTAACTATTGAATTTTTCATTGAGAATATTCTTATATCGAGAATATGCTCGAGAATATGTTCGACCTTTATGTGTTTTGAGAATTTAATGAGCATTTATGAGGATTTTGAATTAGGAATTCAAAATCGTATTTTCTACTTTTATTAATAATTACATTATTTAAATTTCGCGGAAAAATGCATCGCTTCAAATTGGAAAGGGTGCTAAATTTAAATGATAAAAGAAGTCAAAGTAATAGAAATAAATTTTGTTTCTAAATATATTATAAATACTTTTTAGTTTTGTTTTCGAGTCAAAAAGATGAATTTTCAACCAAAGAAATACATTTTTAACTAAAACGATGAATCTTCAACCAAAAATATGAATTTTTAACTAAATAGTTAGTTGAATTTTCAACCGAAAAGATTAAATTTCCACCAAAAAAGACTGATTTTCAACGAAGTTTATGAATTTTAATCTAAAAAACATCAATTTTCAACCAAGATTAGAACCGATAAAATGTCAGAAAAATAAATGTTCAACCAAAAAACGAAAACGAATTAAAAAAAAAAAAAAAAATTTATACAAAAAAAAAAAGACTTTTCAACCAAAAACAAAAGAATTAAATTTTCAGTTAAGACAATCAATTGAAAAAAATGAATTCTCAACAAAATAATTCAATATTAAACTGAAAAAGATGAATTTACAAACCAAAAATATAATACATACTTCAATTTGCAGTTAGAAAAGTAAATAAAAGAAAAACGAGTTTTCAGCCAAATTAATTAATTTTCATCTAAAAATATAAATTTTCAACCGAAAATGGAATAGTTATATATTCAGTTGAAAAAACTAATTTTCAACTAAAAAGAAACGAATTTTCAACCAAAGAAATTATTTTTTATTCACAATGATGAATTTTCAACCAAAAATATGAAATTTTGTCCAAATAATGGATTTTTCAATCCAAAAGACGAATTTTCTATCAACAAAAAAAAACGAATTTTCAACTAAACAGTTTTCTTTCAAAGAGAGAAATGAATTCTTAACAAAAAATTGAATAGTTAAATTTTCTACTAAACAGATAATTTTTTAACGAAAAAGATTATATTTCTATCAAAAATGGTACATTTTCCACAAAAAATGTAATAGTTAAAGTGAATTTTCAACTAAAATGATGAATTTTCAACTGAAAAAAACTTAATTTTCAACAAAATACATGAATTTCAAACTAAAAAGATAAATTTTCTACCAAAAATAAAGTAGGATAATTTTCAGTCAGTAAAATAAATTTCCAAACAAAAAACAAAGGTTTTTTGTCAACAAATAGTTGAATTTTTACCGAAAACAGATAAATTTTCAACTCAAAATAGAATAGTTTAATTTTCAGTAAAAAAATTACTTTTCAATGAAATTAAAGTAAATTTTCAACGAAATAGTGTAATTTGAACCAAGAAAATAAATTTTTATCAGAAAAGATACATTTTCGACAAAAAATGGAACAGTTACATTTGCAGTTAAAAAAATTAATTCTAAATAAGAAAAATCTAATTTTTGACCAAAAAGATCAATTTTCAACCAATAAGATGAATTTTTAACAAAGTACATGAATTTTTAACCAAATATTTGAATTTTTAGAGGTTGAAAATTCAACTATTCTGATAAAAATTTGATCTTTTTTTTTGAAAATAATTCTTCGCCTGAAAATACAACTATTATAATATTAGTTGAAAATGTATCGTTAATAATAAAAAATTCAACGATTTGGTTGAAAATTGATGATTTTTGCTGTAAATTCTTTTTTTTATGTAGAAAATTAATTTTCTTCATTGAAAATTCAACTATTTGGTTGAAAGTGGAACTACGTTGTCAAAAATTTATTTTATTCGTGGAAGATTCATCTCAGTAGTAGAAAATTGAACTATTTTCTTGAAGATTCGTTTTTTTGTTGTTGAAAATTAATTTTTTATCTAAGAATTTTCCCATTTCATCATTGATTAAAAATTTCTCGTTTCTTGTCAAAAATTTAACGATTTGGTTGATAATTGATGAATTTTGTTGTAAATTCATATCTTTTGAGAGAAAAATAATATTCTGGATTAGAGATTCAACAATTTGCTTGAAAATTGATGTTGAGCTACTTTGTTAAAAATTAATTTTATTAGTTGCAGATCCATCTCTTCGTTTGAAAATTGAACTATTTTGTTAAAAGATCGTTTTTTTTGGCTGAAAATCAATTTTTTTAACTTCAAATATAACTATTACATTTTTGGTTAGAAACTATTAGTTTTTATTTTAAAAATCAACTCTTTGGCCTAAAAATTCAAATATTTTATTGAAAATTCATCTTTTTTGTTGAAAATTCTATTATTTTCGTAGAAAATTCAACTATTTGGTTGAAAATTTACTTTTTGGTTCAAAATATATATTTTCTGGTTAAAAATTCAACTATTTTCCACAAAATTCGCCTG
>CAKNYM010051298.1:254171-279110 GCA_932195095.1 Andricus curvator
ATATTTACTTCCTCCTCTATTTACAATCTTTCCTTCTCCATTCCTCTTCCTCCTTCCTTCTCTTCTTCTCCATCTTATCCAATACTCCCTTCACCCATGCTACTGCCCTTTTGTCCCCCCTTTCATGCATCAATACCTCCATGCTTATCCCACTCCTTTCCACCTCCACGCACTCCTCCAACCAGTGCTCCACTCTTGCCTCCCCCTTCCCACATAGTTCACACATCCTCTTTTCCCTATCGAGCCAGAACCTATTGAAACCCTCCATGCACCCACATCTCATCCTCGCTATAAGCTCCTGACTTCCTTTCTCTCCTTTCTCACACAAATATTGCGCTCTCGCCCTTGGCATAATCCACACGTAGTTCCCATTAAACCTTGTCTCTCTTATTCTCTCTTCCCCTGCTGTCTTCTCTCTCTCTCCATGCTGTTTTTCTTAACCAACTCATATACCTTCCTTCCTTCCTCATGCATCCTTCTCAATTCATCAATATGCAGTCCATTCGTTCTAAAATACCTTTCTCTTTCAACCTCCATCTTCCCACCCCCTCTCCTGTTCTCCTTCTCCCACCAACACTCCCTAACCAGCTTACTTCCCCCCTCTTCCAAAAATTTCTCCTCATATTTACACGCTCGACTCCCCGCTAGAATCCCTACACTCGTTCTCCCCGTCTCCCTCCTGACAATATAATTAGCCCTCAAAGCCTACACTTCCGAAATTTTCCGCTCAGCCTACACTGGGTGTTTTGTACCCGGCCAAAGTTCAAAGTCCAGTATCTCTGGATCAAATTAACGTATCGGGATACATTTTTTTTTAAACTGTAGCTAAAAGTCTCGCGAAAATAAATATTGTAAAATTAATATGGTGAATTCAACACATACTATAAATATTTTCAAAAAACTGAAACAACTTTTCAGTAAAAACGTTTTTTCAAAATTTTTTTGTATGATAGCTTGAAGAATAAACAAATTATGTTTCACGGTGATAATTGTGGAGCGCGAGTGTTGCAATCTGAGAACTTGACAGCAGTTTTTTGATTGATTTAAAAAAACATATTTTTCCGGTTTAGCGAAAATTGCCATATTTTGACATTTTTGTAATATGAATTGTTTCCCATGTATTATTATTTTCATCCTAATGTCTCTGTACAGGGTACTTATTAATGATACGAATCAACTATTTATTTTCGAATTTAAATAATTTATTTATAGAAAAGCTTAAGATTAGCCAGTTTAACAAGCTTTAACTACGCTTTGACAACGGCATCGAATCTACATCCTCTTCTGTTTCGCAATCGCTCGAAACATCTTCTTGCGGCGCAGTGTCACTGTGCTGTTCGAAAAAATCGTCATCGGAGCCGATTTCCGAAGCGCAATTTGATGTTTCACTGTCCTCCATTTCCTCCATAGGGTTTGCAGGCGCCGCAATGACGTGCGCCTATCGGCGAGCCAGTGAGCGCGTCACGCGCTTGGACATGCTCTAAAAAATCGGAAACATCCCATTTTTTCTCACTTTCAATTGAAAATGAGGACAAAATATCTCGTAGCATTAGTTTTTTTATTGTATAATAATATACAGTGATAATTATGCTGTGTTCGATTTTGTTCTGAAGTCGATTTTCAAACGTTGAGCCTAACCTGGGTTATTTATACCCGAAGAAAAACTTTCGATGCGTACCCTTTGGTTGTTAAGGCCCGAGTGGCACTAGCCGAATGATGAACTAGTAGTATGCCCCCCCACTATTTTTTACGCACACTCATTGGGACTTTTCGTTGCCACATTCTAAAGATACAGCAAGCCGAAAATATCGTCCGGGTAAAAAACACCCAGTGTAGGCTGAGAGGGTTAGGCGTGTTCCTTGCCAACCCCAGTGTCCACTTTACATACGTCTCCTGTATCCTATTTACCTCTTCGCTTTCCTTCCACCCCCACACCTCTACTCCATACAATAGTACACTCATCACTAGTGAGTCAAACAATTTCATTCTCCTCCCAAAATCATCCGCGAATAACTTCTTTCCCAACCCCCACACCTGCCTCATCACCACATTTGCCCTCCTCACTCTCTCTTTTATGTGACCACCCACTCCGCCATTCCTCCGAAACAAGAAGCCCAGGTACACAAACTCTTTCACCGCCTGCACCGCCTTTCCCTTCCACTTCCACTCCCCTTCCTTATCCCTTCCACCTCCTTTTCTGAAAACCATAACCTTGGACTTTTCCGCATTCAGTTCTAACCTGTTCTTATCCAGGTATCTTCTCAACCTCTTCATCATTTCCTTTAAGGCCTCCTCGCTTTTTGCCAACAACACTATGTCATCTGCATACGCTAGCGACCAAATTCTAACCCCTCCTATCCTGACTCCTCCTACCACTCCGGCCTCCAGCTTACTTTCCATATCCGCAATTAAAATCGCAAAAAGCGTCGGGCTAAGCGGACACCCTTGTCTTAACCCCTTATCCATCCAGAATCCCTCCGAAATCCCCTGTCCTCCTCTTAACTTATCTTTGGTTTCTTCATATATCTCCCTTACCCTCTCGATCAGGCCTCTCTCCACTCCCCTCTCCTGCATCGCCTCCCACAACCTCCCCCTATCCACCGACGGAAACGCGCCTTTTAGATCCACAAAAAACGCGTACACTCTCGATCCCTTCTTCGCTAATTCTCTATCCACCACGTGCTGCAGAACGTAGATATTGTCGATAGTACTCCTACCTGCCCTAAAGCCCGCCTGCGTCTCTGGCAATATTCCTTTCCCCTCGACATCCTTCCGCAGCCTCTCCGCTACTACCATCGCGTATACTTTATACGCCGTATTCATTAGCGTAATCCCCCTATAATTTTCCTGCCTATCCCTCTCTCCTTTCTTATACAGCGGCACTATTAATCCTTCTCTCCACCCTCGTGGGAATCCCTTCCCCCTCCATACTTTCTTCACTACCTCCTTCAGCCTCTCCCTAACCTCTTGTGTACTAAACAGCCATGCTTCGTTCTCTAGCCCATCCAGCCCTGCTGATTTTGACCTTTTTAACTTTCTTATCTGTTTCTCTATCTCCTCGTCATTCAACTCCTCCATCTCTGCCTCCCCCGTTCTTCTACTACCATCATCTCTCTTCCTTGAATCTGAGCCCTGAAATGATTCTTTAAAAAACTCCCTCCACTCCTCACTCCCTATCTTGTCGCTTATCCCTACTCTACGCTTCCTAAACCTATTTATTATCTTCCAGACGTCCCCTTCTGTCTTAACATTTCCTAACTCCTCCTCCAGCTCTTTCTCCTTTTCCTGTTCTTTCTTCTTACACATCAATCTAAACCCCTTCCTCATTTCTACGTACTCCTCCCTTTTCGCAGTACCCTCTTTCCACTTCTTGTACTTCCTCTTCACCTTCCTTTTCATCTTTTTACATTCCCTATCCCACCACGGCTTCACCATTCCTTTCTTCTTCTTTTTGAATACCTTCTTTGGCACGCACCCTTTCACTTTCTCTTTTAAATCCTCCCATATCTCTTCCACCGTCTCCCCTTCGAAGCGTACGTTCCCTAACTGCTCCTTATATTTCTCTATCGCCTCCCTCGTCCAGCTAACCCTCTCCCCCGTCGACACTTCTTCCCCACCTTGCCTTCCGCCGTTCTCACCCCTTATCCACAACCCTAATGGCTGATGGTCTGATTCTACCCTCCCTTCTACTGCGAATCTCTCCATCTCCTCCCACCCTTGCATATTCATAACTACATAATCTATTACCGATACCCCCACCTTACCTACGTATGTGTATTCTCCCTCTTCGTCCCCAGTTGCCATACCATTTGCCACCGCCCAGCCTCTATCCTCCATCCAGTCCCTTAGAATCTCCCCCTCCTTATTTATTAACCTATCCTTTGAGTTCCTTTCGAAGCTCTCCCCTTCCCTGTAAAGGCCCCCTTCCCTCCCCATCCTCGCGTTAAAGTCCCCACCCAGTACAACCATACCCTCTTCTCTTTCACCTAACAGGTCTTCCACCCTTTCTTTAATTCTTTCCATCCCATCCTTATTGTACACTATCACAAACTTACACATTCCCCCTCCTATCTTTACTTTCCTCATTTGCACTCCCTCCCCCTCTACCTCTCCGTGAGCTTCTTCCTCTAATCCATCTCTAATCCCCGTTATAATTCCTCCACTAGCCCTTCCTTTCTTCTTCACTCTGACCGCCTCCTGGAGTCTCCACCTATACCCCCTTGGCAGCTTTGGCTCTATTCTATCCCATTCCTTTCTTTCCACCCACGTCTCTACCAGTCCTACCACATCAAATTCCTGGATATACCTCCAGAACTCCTCATCCTTCTTCTTTACCCCTGCTACGTTCCAGTAAAGCACCTTCACAACTCCTCTACCCTGCATTACCCCCGCCCCCCCTACTTCCTACGAAACAAATTCCCCTGCACTTCCTTCAACACCTCTTTCTCCTCGTCCCACACCCACATTTTCTCGTCTATTTTTATTTTCCGATATCCTACCTTCGCCGATCTCCCTTCACTCCTCTCCCTCCTAGCCCTGTCGTACAGCATTCTCTGTACATCCCTTTCCTTTCTCGTCAAATCGTGATCGATGAAAACTTCCTTATCCTTTATCCTATTTTTATTTCTCATTACCCCCAATTTTTCTTCCCAGCTCTCCAACTCCACAACCGCCACTTCTTTCTCCTTTCTCCCCTCCAACCTAACTTTCCCTACCCTGCCTTTATTCCACCCTATGCTCTGTAGCAGCGCTTCCACACCCTCCCTTTCTTCCCCGCTCTTCATCTTCAACCCTCTTATCACAATATTATTTCTCCTGTCTGCCTTCTCCTTTCTCTCCATTCTCAACTCCATTGCCCTTATCCTTTCCCTATCCGCCCTCTCCTCCTTTTCATTCCTACGCTCTCCCACTTTCTCTTCTATCATATTCCCTACCCTCTCCCAAATACCTTTAATCTCGCCCCCGCTACCCCCGACTCCTATTTCCATTTCCGTCCTGCCCTCCACCTTCTCAAGCCTTTTTTCCGTCCTTTCTTTCCACGCCCTAATCTCCTCTTCCATCTGTTTTATTTTAACTTCTTTTTCTTTTCTTTCCCTCTCTAACCCATCTACTCTCTCTCTGAGCTCTTTCACCTCCTTTTCCCATTTCTCATCTCTGATTCGCAGGTCTTCCCTCATACCTTCCATCTGCTCCTTGGTCCCCCTTACTTCCTCCCTCAGCCCCCTGATCTCGCCTATCAACATCCCGAGAGCCTCCTTTTCCAACATCCCCTCCATTTTTTTGGGGGGTGACCTCGGTGTTATCCCGCTTTTTTTAAACGGGCTCTCGACCTCGCTTTTCTCCGGACTCTCTTGGCTGTCTCTCTTCCTTTTCAAGAGATCCTCCCCGTCACTTGCGCTTGACGCTCTCTCCCTTACCTTCTCGCTTCCTTCGTTGCCACCATCCCGATTTCTCCCTCTCCCCGACGCACCGCTCGACACCGGGCGACGCGATGTTGGCCGTCGTGGCTTGTGGAAAATTCCCTCCCCGTCGGTTTCACTACCAGCACTGCCAGTACTCTCGCTGCCCACCTCCCGCTCTACCGCCGGTAAATGGGATCTATCCATGCAGTACCTGCCGCAACCGACAGATGTCTCTGCAAAATGTTGGCGTCTTTCGCAGCCAAATTTTCCTCTTTTTTTTCCCCCTTTTTTTTTTTCAATTCCTCAGTCCCTGCAGACACCCCTTTCTCTCCCTTAGCATCCCCTAACTTTTCGAGAACCACCCTTGAACCCTCGAAAGCCCAGGACTCCTGACCACGAACTCCCCCGCTTACTTGCCAACCTAACCTCACTTTCCCTATCCAGCTAGATACCACCTCCCACACACGCTGAAAGTCACTTTTTATCTCCCCAATTCACCCCACACAACCCTACTCACCTCCTCGGCTTCCAGCCTCACACTCCACTCACACCTTCCACACAAATTCCGTAAAATTCTCTCTCCACCTGTCACTAAACACGTTCTCACTTCCGCCACCAACATGCAAGTCCTCCATGTATTTTGTTAAAAAGTATTCTTTTTTGGTATAAAATTAGTTGTTTTTTTAATTGAAAATTAATTTTTTTAACTAAAAATTTAACTATTCCATTCTTCGTCGACATTTTTTTTTATAGACATATAATCTTTTTGGTTGAAAATTTATCTTTTTTAGTTGAAAGTTCATCTATTTTGTAGAAAAGTTGTCTTTTTTTCCAGCAATATAACCTTTTTCGTTGGAAATTCAATTCTGAGGTTGAAAACTTCATTAAAAATTAAAATATTTTGTTTAAAATTCACGTATTTTGCTAAAAATTATTTCTTTGCTTGAAAATTAGTTTTTTTTTTCATTGAAAATTAATTTTTTTAACTATTCAATTTTTCGTCAACATTTTTTTTATGGACATTTATTCTTTTTAGTTGAAAATTCATCTGTTTGGTTGAAATTTTTTCTTTTTTTGGTAGCAATATAACCTTTTTGGTTGAAAATTGAACTATTTGGTTACAAATTTATTTTTGATGAAAACTGCATCATTTTAGTTAAAAGTTAATTTCTTTGGTTAAAAATTTAACAAATTTTGTTGAAATTCTTTTTTTTTTGACAATGAATTTTTTTTATTAATAATGCAGCTATTTTATTTCTGCTAGAAGATTGATCTTTTTCAGTTAAAAATTCACTTGTTTTGTTGAAAACTCGCCATTCGCAGAAATTTGTTATTTATTTCAATAGTTTGAAGGGATTTCAAAGACTGAAATATTTTAGGGTATTTTAAGATTCCAAGGCATTTTCAAGAGATTTAAATAATTTCAAGGGATTTCCAAGGGTTTTAATAATTTTAAGGGATTTGAATATTTTAATGGATTTCAAAGAATTTATTCACACGAAGTGAGGAATTTCGTAATGTTTCAAAGATTTGAAGAGATTTTCAAATATTTTTTGGAATTCATTTGGAATTCGCTCTGAATTCTTATTAATTAATCCTGAATTCTTCTAAATTCACTCAGTTTTACTCAATTCAATGAATTTTTTCATATTTTTGAATTGTTTTGAATTCACTTGATTGCTTTCTATATATAGCTTGATTTTTTATGAATTTCATCGAATTCTTATCCTTTCCCTTAAATTCCACTAAATTCGCTCAAATTTTACTGAAATCAATGGATTTTTTTCGATTTTTAAAATTATTTCCAATTCATTTGAATTCTTTTAAATTGGTTTGCGGTCATTAGTCACTTTTTTGGTTATAAATTAGTAGGGTTTTCAAGATTTGAAGAGAGTTGAAATTATTTTTTGGAATTCACCCTGAATTCTTTTTAATTCTTTGGAATTATCTTGAATTTTTTTAGTTCACTTGAATTCTACTAAATTAACTCAATTCAACTTAATTCAATGGATTTTTTTCTTTAATTTTAAAATTTTTTATTTAATTGATCTTGAAGTATTTTAACCTCACCTAGAATTTTTAGCCATATCATCATATTCTTTTGAATTCCCTTGAATTTTTCTAAGCTTATTTCAAGGTTACTGAATTCAATGAAGTTTTTTCGTATTTTTAAATTGTTTTCAATTCATTTGAATTTTCTCAAATTCACCTTGAATTTTTATGAATTTCATCGAATTTTTCTCATTTAATTTAAATTCCCCTAAATTCATTCCAATTTCACGGAAAACAATGGAATTTTTTGGATTTTTAAAATTTTGTCAATTAATTTGTATTCTTTTGAATTTAACTTGAATTGCTTTGAAATCTTATGAATTTATACTAAGTACCTTATTAAGCGTGACAAAAAGTACCCTTCGATCCCTATATTTTATCCCATAGGGACTGTGAGGCCTGTTAGAGAATAATCCAGCTGCTTTGAGAATTTAATGAGCATTTATGAGCATTTTGAATTAGGATTTTAAAAATAGTATTTTCTACTTTTATTAATAATAATTACATTGTTTAAATTTCGCGGAAAAATGCACAAATGCAAATAGTTAAATTTTCAAGATAAAAAAAAGATCGCTTCAGAAGACAGTTCGATATTCAACGAGAAAGTTCATTTTCAACCAAGGAAGACGAATTTTCAGCCAAGAAAGATTACTTTTCTACCATAATTGATGTATCGAACTTTCGACTGAAAATTATGACTTTGACAAAACAATTGCATTTTCATCCAAATTGTTGAATTTTCAAAGCTTAAAGATAAATGCTTTAGAAGATAGTTGTATTTTCAAAACAGATGGTAATTTCAAACCAAGAAAGATGACTTTTCAACCTACAAAGACGCATTTTCTTCCAAGATGATTAATTTTCTAGACAATTTTTTTTTCAATAAAATACATGAATTTTGAAACAAATAGTTGAATTTTTAACTTTAAACTTGTAGCTAAATTTGAAAACTTGAAATTAACCAATTTACACTTGAAATTAACCAAAATATATTTTCAATGAAGAAGGTGTATTTTAAACGATAAAGGATGAATTTTTGACAAAGTAAATTAATTTTTTACCAAAAAAGACGAATTTTTACCAAAAAACATGAATTTTCAAACAAATAGTTAAATTTTTAACGTAATTGATGAATTCTCAACAAAAAAATTAGTTTTTTACTAAGTAGATTAACTTTAAACCGAGAATTTTAATTTTTAACCAAAGCAGACATATTTTCAACCTGTTGAATTTTTAACTAAGCTGATGAATTTAAAAAAACGAATTTCTTACAAAAGTAGTTCAACCTTAAGCCTAGTACTACATTTTTTAATAAAAAATATAATTCTTAAGGAAAAATAATAAAATAGTCGATAATGCAACCAAAACAGATTTCCATTTGAAATCGAAAACAGTTGAACTTTAAAATAAAATGATGAAATTGCAACAAAAAAAAAATGAATTTTTCAGAAAGTAGTTCAACTTTGAACCAAGTACTTGATTTTTCAACCAAAAAAGATTAATTCTTAACAAAACATGTAATAGTTGATATTTCAATTAATTTTAAATCAAAAACAGTTGAACTGAACGAAAAATACGAATTCGCGAAAAAATAGTTTAATCCTTAAACATACAGATTACCTTCCAATTAAGTAGTTGCATTTTTAATCAAAATCGATGAATTTTCAACCAAGAAGATTAATTTTCTACAAAAAAAAACGAATTTTTAACAAAATACATTAATCGTTAACCAAATACTTGAATTTTTAATTGAAAAAGCTCAATTGATAGTTAAAAATATCAATTTTCAACCAAAAATGGAACAGTTACATTTTTAGTTAAAAAGATTGATTCTCAACCAAAAAAGAAGGAATATTCAAGAAATTAGTTAAGTTTTCAAACTGATAGATGAATTTTCGACAAAAGAGTTCAGCATCGAAACAAGTAGTTGAATTTTGAACAAAAAAAATTAGTTTTTTACCAAGAAATCACTGAGGTATGCTGTGGGCGCGTAGGCTGAGATAGACCGATGTCTGACCATAACGGAGTGGACCACTGCGTAGCCGGTGTGATGCCGCGAGCGCTCAGTGGTACGAGCCGCTTTGGTCAGACTTCGCGCGACCAGCCTATTGGTCGAGAGTCTACCGTCAGATGACTCCCCAATTTAAAAAATTAATTTTCAACTAAAAATGTAGCTAACTTTTCACAAAATAGTTAAATTTTCAACCAAAGAGATGAATCTTCAATCAAAAGAATGAATTTTTAACAAAGTAGTTTAACCCTTTGACGGATACATTTTTCTATCAAACTAGTTTTACGGATATATGCACCTTAGGGGGTTTTCGGGGTCGCTGATTACAAATCCGGAGCCCGATTTGTAAAATTCAAAATGGCGGATCCAATATGGCGGACGAGTTTTTAAAAAATTAATGGATTTTCATGAAACTTTGCATCTAGGGGTTTTTGGGGCCTCTGATAACGGATCCGAAGTCAGATTTGAAAAATTCAAAATGGCGGATCCAATATGGCGGATGAGTTTTCAAAAAATTAATGGATTTCATGAAACTTTGTATCTGGGAGTCTTTGAGGTCTCTGATAACGAATCTGAAGTCAGATTTTGAAATTCAAAATGACGGGTCCAATATGGCGGATGAGTTTTCAAAAAATTAATGGATTTTCATGAAACTTTGCATGTGGGGGGTTTTTGGGCCTCTGATAACGGATCTGAAGTCAGATTTGAAAAATTCGAAATGGCGGATCCAATATGGCGGACGATTTTTCAAAAAATTAATGGATTTTCATGAAACTTTGCATCTGGGGGTCTTTGAGGCCTTTGATAATGAATCTGAAGTCAGATTTTGAAATTCAAAATGGCGGATCCAATATGGCGGATGAGTTTTCAAAAAATTTGTGGATTTTCATGAAACTTGGCATCTAGGGGGTTTTGGGGTCTCTGATCACGAATCTGAAGTCAGTTTTTAAAAATTCAAAATTGATGAGTTTTAAAAAATAATGGACTTTCATGAAACTTGGCATCTGGGGGGTTTTGGGGTCTCTGATAACGAATATGAAGTCAGTTTTTGAAAATTCAAAATGGCGGAGGAGTTTTTAAAACATAATGGATTTTCATGAAACTTTGCATCTGAGGGGTTTTGGGGCCTTTGGTAATGGATCTGAAGTCAGATTTGAAAAATTCAGAATGGCGGATCCAATATGGCGGACGAGTTTTCCAAGCATTAATGTATTTTCATGAAACATTACATCTGGGGGGTTTTGGGGCCTCTGATAACGAATATGAAGTCAGATTTTAAAATTCAGAATGACGGATCCAATATGGCGGACGAATTTTCAAAAAATTAATGGATTTTCATGAAACTTGGCATCTGGGGGTCTTTGAGGCCTCTGATAAGAAATCTGAAGTCAGATTTCGAAATTCAAAATAGAGGATCCAATATGGCGGACGAGTTTTCAAAAAATTAATTGATTTTCATGAAACTTTGCATTTGGGGGATTTCGGTGCCTCTAATAATGAATCTGAAGTCAGATTTGAAAAATTCAAAATGGCGGATCCAATATGGCGGACAAGTTTTAAAAAAATTGATGGATTTTCATGAAACTTTGCATCTGGGGGGTTTTCGGGACTCTGATAACGAATCTGAAGTCAGATATCAAAATTCAAAATGGCGGATCCAATATGGCTGACGAATTCTGAAAAAATAAATGGATTTTCATGAAACTTGGCATCTGAGGGGTTTTGGGGTCTCTGATCACGAATCTGAAGTCAGTTTTTAAAAATTCAAAATAGCGGACGAGTTTTCAAAAAATAATGGATTTTCATGATACTTGGCATCTGGAGGGTTTTGGGGTCTCTGATAACGAATCTGAAGTCAGATTTCAAAAATTCAAAATGGTGGATTCAATATGGCGAAAGGGTTTCGAAAAAATTAATGGATTCTCATGAAACTTGGCATCTGGGGGTTTTTCGGGTCTCTGATAACGAATATGAAGCCAGATTTGCAAAATTCAAACTGGCAGATTCAACATGGTGTACGAGTTTTCGAAAAATTGTTGGATTTTAATGAAACTTGGCATCTAGGAGTTTTCGGGGTTGTTCATTTTAAAAGTTATCTTAAAATGAAAAATTTCGATTTTAATTTCGCTGTGAAAAAAGTAGTTTAGTATAAAAGTTACATCTTCAATGATTCACCAGTTTCATTCGCCATATTGGATCCTCCATTATGAATTTATGAAAACCGACTTCAGATTTGTAATCAGCGACTCCAAAAACACCCGAGTAACACGTTTTATGGGAATCCCACAACTTTCTCAAAATTAGTCTGCCACATTAGATCCGCCATTTTGAATTTTTGAAATTTGACATCGGATTTGTTATCAGAAGCCCCAAAAACCCATAGATGCCATGTTTCATGAAAATCCATCGCTTTTTTGAAAATTCTTCCGCCATATTGAATCAGCCATCTTGAATTTCAGAAGTCTGATAGCACATTTGTAATCAGCAACCCCAACGAACTCTATATACTAATTATATTACAATACTAAATCTACAGTTACAATCATAGTTAATTTCACAAATTTGATCCACCATATTGGATCCGCCATATTGAATTTTATCAATCTGGTAACAGGTTTGAAAACAGCGACCCTCAAAACCTAAATATACCAAGTTTTATGTAAATACACCAAAAGCTTTTGGAAATAATGAATTTTTCTTGCAAAAAGTGACTTTTTTTGGTATTTGTTTATTAATATTAACAAATTCACCAGAAATTTCAGATAACGGAGTGCAATTTCCAATTCTCTAATATGTTGTTATAGTAAATTCATAAAAAGAATCCCCAAAAAAAAAGAAAAAAGTAATCTAAGTTCCCATAGCTGTTACAAATCATAGTTTTTTGCGCGACCCTGCCCCCCCCCTCCCTCAAATTGGTAAGGTAATTCATGGACAGCCCCTTAATAGCTTCTCATGAAAAAAATAATTTTGTAAATAAAGAGATCTATTTTGTTAGTTAACATTCCTCACACACAAATACTTCAGAAATCATTTAGAAGATTGTGTTTCTCTTGGAAGACCAATTTTAATCGAAGATGTAGAAGAAGAATTGGATCCTGTCCTGGATAACTTATTAGAAAAAAATTTCATCAAGATAGGGACTTCTCTAAAGGTATAAACACATTGCATAATAGGGTTGAAAGATTTTTCTTCAGTTCTATAATTAGTTTATCATGATATATTAATTTTTTTCAATTTTTATTTAAGGTCAAATTAGGTGACAAAGAAGTGGATATTCATGACGACTTTAGATTATACATCACGACAAAATTACCAAATCCTTCCTATCCTCCTGAAATATTTGCTCGTACTTCTATAATTGATTTTACTGTAACTATGAAAGGTAGTTTTTCTACTAAACAAATTTTTTTTCTAATCATATAGAGATTCATAATTTTACTGTTCAATGGATCTGAAAAAATATTTTATATAGATTGTATTATACCTAACATACAAATTAATAATCAAATCAATTTAATGAATATTATACTTTCAAAGGATTGGAGGACCAACTATTAGGTAGAGTTATTCTGTCAGAAAAGCAAGAACTAGAAACAGAGAGAACTGAACTTTTAACAGACGTAACATTAAATCAAAGGAAAATCAAAGAATTGGAAGCTAATTTACTCCACAGGCTAACAACTGTTAAAGTAATATTCTATTATTTCATTTCAAAAATAATTCTGGAGGAATTCATGAAGAATTTCCTCTCCTCCCCCCCAAAAAATTGTCTGTCTTTCTTGGATAATGGGGCATTATGTACCATTTTTTTGTTTCTTTTTAGGCTTGAAAGAAAACTGAACTTTTGTTCTTAATGAAGTTTACGTCATCAAAACAGATGGTATACTCAAAAAACTCTCCTTCCTCTACTATCTTTCCCCAGCCGTCACTTCCCTTCCCCTACTCACCCTCATTTCTAACTATTGACCCTACTTTTCCTCATTTTCCCTCACTCCCTCTCTCCTCATTTCCCATCACTTGCCTTCCTAAAAAAAAGTACAAAGGACGAACACCCGACGGAATAGGTGCCGCGTGCCTGCAAAAAATAGTTTCATAGGCTATTGATACTTTAATTAAGTCGTTCAAATCACCGTCTCCCATTATTTCGCTCCCCTCACTTCACCTTTCACACCCCTTCCCCATATTTTTCTTCCTCTATTTCCACCTCTCCCTGCTTTCCCTATTTCCCTTTCTCAACCCTAACTTCCCCTTCTCTACTCACCCTCATTTCTAATAATTTTCCCTACTTCTCCTCATTTCCCCTCACTTCCCATCATCACCATCACTTCCCCCCATTGGAAAAAAGTACGATGGACGGACACCCGATCCAAACAAAACTATTGATTTTTTTTCAAATTGAAACTTATTTTTCATTTTAAATGTTTTGAATTTTGGGATAATTGAAAGGAACAGGGGGCGACCAAATTATTACAAATCGCTTTACGAGGGGGATTGGAACAGGAGAGGGTGACTCTGAGTGGGGATAATTCGAAAAAGAGAGGGAATGTGACAAAATTATCAAAAAATTGCTTGATGAGGGGAATTGAAAAGGAAGAGGGGGTGGGACAAAATAATCACCAATTATTTCGGGCGATTGTAAAAGCGGAGGGGATTAAGAAAATCATCTATAATCCCTGTGGAGGAGGTAAGAAGGATGAAGTGTCATAATATCGCCATTGCAAATTTGTCGCTCCAGATTTCGTAATCTCGCCCATTTTTTTTATCTTTAGTTTGTTTCATCCATAAAAGAGATTCGTTGATTCAAAAAACATTTCTTCGAAATTTAAAAGCACTCAGTCAAACAAAATTTTCTTTGATTCAAAGACATTTTCAATTTGAAGTTATTCTCTTCATTAGGGTTTCGTAGCCCCGGGCAGATACCCTTATATATTTGGTTGCCTTCCCGCCGTACTTTCTCGCTGGGAGGTGGAGTAGAATAATCGAGGGGTTGGAGAGTGAGGGAAAGTGAGAAGAAGTGATGAGAGGACGAGGAAAGTAAAGAAAGTGAGAGAGAGGGAAGGAAAAAGTATGGGAAGGCATTGAGGGTAGGAGTAGTACGAAAGTGCGGTCGAGTGGGGTTGGTGTATGTATACCATTAAGCCATTTCCCTTTCGGGGTAGGCGTGACACTACCCGATTCGGGTAGTGTTTCTAGGTTGATAACTTGTAGTAAATAACTACAAGTGTGGGCTCACCACACCCACGATGTGCCAACAGCACTCAGTTTTCTCGAATGGTCACCCATCCAAGTGCTAACCGCGCCCAACGCTGCTTAACTTCAGTGATCTGACGAGAACTGGTTTTTTCAGCGTGGTATGGCTGTTGGCCATAGTTGGTGAAGTAGCGAAAAGAGAGTTAGGGACAAGGAGGTGTAGTATAGGAGGGAAAAATATGGGAATTAAAGGGAGAAGTAAGGAGAGGTATCTTAGGGGGAGGGAGGTGAAAGGAAGTTATGGGAAGGGATCTTGGGAGGGGTGAATAGGTGAAAGTAGGGGAAATGGGGGGAAGTATGATAGGGATAGATTTAAATGACTCAATGAGCGTCCGAATAGGCTATGAAATTATTTTTAGTGTTTGGTAGCCCCAGGCAGAAGCCTTATAGTTTCGGTCAGGTGTCTGCCCATCTTACTTTTTTCCAGGAGGGTAGATGAGGGGTAGAGGGTGATAACAGTAGAGGATGAAAGTAGAGTAAGTCATGGGGCGAAGCGGAAACGTGGGAAGGGTACGTAGGGATAAAAGGAGAAAGTAATGGAAGGGGGCAATATTTGTAAGGCTGAGGTGATGATGTGGGTAAGTAAGGAAGGGGAGTGGATAAAAAGTAGGGAAAGAAGAAGAGGGTATATGTTGGGAGTGAGAGTAGAGGAGGAGTGATAAGGTATGGGTAGGGGGGGTTAGGGGTGACGGTAAGTGGCGAATAGTGGGATTAGGGGGATGATAAGATAGGACCGGACAAGACATTGTACGATACAAATGGGGAGAGGTGGTATCATTGGGAGGCGGAGACTTGAACAATTCAATTAACGTCTTAATACATAGGCTAGGAAAACCTTTTTTCTACATGCATGTCACATACCTTGATTAATTTTTTAAAAGTTATTTTTGCTTAAATTACAAAAATTATGTTGAGGAGGCATTTCTTTAGTTGGATACTAATATTTTTCTGCGTGTTTGATATGCTCCTTACTTTTGGGTGGTATTTGTTGGAAGCAGTAAGAAGGATAATCGTCGGGGATGATAGATTTTTATCTACTAAGAGAAAGTGAGAGGAAATGTTGCCCTTTTTGTAGTGGAGGAATGTATAGTTGATAGATTTCGAGGGAGGTGAAAGGACAGTGTGATGTGTCTATCTCATAGGATAGAAAGAGTTAGCGGATGGAAGAGTGATCTGGAGAGTGTCGGAGTAGGAAGTGAGAGGATAAATGTCGAGGGAGGTGGAAAGGCCGAGTGATGTGTCTATCTCGTAAGACAGAAAGAGATAGCAAGTTGAGCGGGTGTTTTCTTTCTCTCTTTTCTCCTGAAAATAATTTGATTAGCGGAGATTCAATTCGTTAGTAAGTGGGAAAGGGATGAAGTTAGTCAGTGTGTCGGCTGAAATGGCTGGTATGCCAGCTGTCTCAGCGGAAACGGGCAGGCTAGTATGCCAGCTAACCCATTAGCGGAGGAAAGAGGGGGAGGGGAGGTAAATAACAAGAGAAAGAATAGTATTTCGGTTAAGTTTTATTTGTGATCTGTGGTTCCATGATTTTTACAGAGAGAGTCGGAGTTTTTTTTATCATTGAATTCTAGGCTCGTCCTCAGAAGAGGGTGATGGAGATACGTTGTTAAGGCAGCCTCTGGCTGGTTTTTGGCTGGAGGCTCCTGAAGATCGAGAGAGAGAGAAACCTGAAGATTGAGTGTACATTGGGTTGGTCACGGCAATGGCTTGCTCGTGAAGACCTATGGCTGGCTTCCAGCTGCAGGATTTAGTATGAGGGCTCTGGCTACCAGCTCTCAAACACTTCTGATGTTCTGGGCCCGTGCGCGTCCTTTTAAAGGGGAGGCTGCGTGGGCGTTACGTGGGAGTCGAGCGGAGAGGGTAGAAAATCGTTGGAGGGAGATGCGCGCGTCGAGCTTCGCGGGCGCTGTACTCGCGACTCTCGCCTCTACTCGCCCTGCCGTCTTGCTGACGTCACTTCACACAGTACCTCCTTCTCTCTCTCTTACTCGCAGGTCTAATTGCTAGTTATTATAATATTAAGATATTGAATGAATAAATACTGAATGAATAAACGTCGTCTGCGAGAGTGTTTTAAATTTACCAAAAAAAGAGTCTCGCTCTATGCTAGCCGCGTATAACATGTTAATATGTTTGAACAAAAATCATTCAGATATATGTTTTCTTTTTTAATTCTGAACAAAATGACAAATTATTGACAAGATCAGACTTATATATAGGAAACAATTTTGCTCATGTTTTTATTTATTATCATCTGTAGGGACCGTTAATAGAAGACGTGGAGCTGATGGCCGTTTTAAACAACGCACGAGAAACTGCAATTGAAGTTAATGAAAAGTTAACAATCGCAAAAGATACTGAAATTAAAATCAACTTAGCCAGAGAAGAATTTCGACCCGTAGCAACTAGGGGTAGTGTCCTCTACTTTTTGATTTGTGACATGGCACAAGTCAACGTTATGTATCAAACTTCACTTGCCCAATTCTTGGAGAGGTTTGATATATCCTTAGACAGGTAATCAAAGTAGATTTTAGTTATAATTTGCCCTTTTTTCCTAAGGGGTCATCCACAAATTATGCAGAATATTTTTCTGAAATTAACAACCCTCACCAAAATCTTATTGAGATTTTATAAACCTGGGGAACAAACATAGCTTCTGTGAATTAAATAAACACGGAACCTCATTGAAATTAGTTTGGAAAAACAGAAAAAGAAGTATAGCTATGACAGTTCTACGCCACTCACTGACCAAGCAAGGTTCTGTTCCATGATGAGTTACCGACACCAGATAATTACCTCCGGTCGGTAATGCAGATTACTGCGAGGTAGGAATCTAACCATCGGTCGGTAAGTGGCTGAGAACTTTCATAGCTATACGACTAGAAAAGGTGTTAATAATAAACATCCAGTCCTACAAACGTACAATTTCACCATTTCTTCAGGGCCTAAAATTGTACGTAGTCCGACACACTTTGTACAGTCCAAATTCAAAAATGTATAGTCCGACATCAGAAAGGATGCAGTGGAAACTCAACTTTATTTTTTGAGGAAAATTTCCAGTTTTCTAACCTAATATTTTTAAATTATTAAAAATAAATTTCAATGTTTCATGAAACTATTATTCTTCAGTCAATCTATTGATGATCGAAATTCTTATTTATTTATCGCAGACTTAAAAGTCTCTCACCTATTTCCCTCTTTTCCCCCATTTCTTGTTTTTCCAGTTAAATCTGAACTGAATTAATCGAACCTAGTCAAAAAAGCCAACTCTTTTTGTTTGAAAGATGATTTTCTTATGTTCAGAATTCGAGTATCACATTCTTGGTTGAGAATTCATTATTATTGGTCAAAGATTTTATTATTCAGTTGAAAATGGAATTATTTTGTTGAAAATCTAGGAATTTGATGAAAATGTCATCCCTTTTTGTTGAGAATTTAACTGTTTTTTTTTTAATTTGAATTTTAAATCAGAATAATTTGTCACTTAAAAAATTAAAAATTAAACTCAGATTCCATGATAGTCGGCCCAATGCCGGCGCCGCGCCTTGAAAGAAGAGTTTTTTTTTGGTTAAAATCTTTCAGTTTCATTGAAAATTCAACTATTTGGTTAAAAATTAATGTATTTGGTTGAAAAATGATTTGTCTTTTTTAGTAGAAAATTAATCTTCTCGTTTAAGAAATCATCGTTCGGTTGAAAATTCAAATATTTTATTAAAAATTCATTTTTATTGTTAAAGATTAATAATTTTTTTAGTTAAAAATCCATTCCTTTTGTTAAAAAATGAAATATTTTGTTGAAAACTCGTATGTTTTTATATAAAAAATTCGTCGTTTTTAGTTGAAAATTCAAACATTTTGGTTGGAAATTTATGTATTTTGTTAAAAATTCATCTTTTTTCATAAAAAATTAATATTTGGTTAAAAATGATTACATATGTTTGAAAATGTAAGTATTTTGTTGAAAGTTATTTTTTTCTACTGAAAATTTATTTATTCCATTTTTGGTTGAAGATTCATCTTTCTTAGTTGAAAAGTCAACTATTTGTTTCGAAATTCATGCATTTGGTTGAGAATTCAACGATTTCGTTAAAAATTCGTTTTTATTGTTGAAGATTCATGATTTTAGTTGAAAATTCATTTTTTCTGTTGGAAATTGAACTATTTTGTTAAAATTTCATTTTTTAAAGCTTTATCGGTTTTACTTGAAAATTCAACTATTTGTTTGGAAATTCATATGCTTTGTTAAAAATTGGTCTTGTTTGGTGAAAAATGAATCTTCTTGGTAGAAAATTCAACTATTTGGTTCAAACTTAATTTTCTTTGTTTATCGATTTATCATTTTATTGAAAAATTGATTTCTTCGGTTAGAAATCTAATTATTTCGTTAAAATTTAGTTTCATTTTTGGTTGAAAATTAATTTCTCTAACTGAAAATTTGCCTGTTACATTTACGGTTGTATATTAACCCGTTTTAGTGAAAAAGTTAACTATTTCATTGGAGATTCATGTATTTTGTAAAAAATTGGTCTTCTTTGGTGGCAAATTAATCTTCTTGGTTGAAAATTCATCTTTTGGGTTGAACATTTAACTATTTGCTTTAAAATTAATTTTGTTTGTTTGAAGATTAATCAATATAGTTGAAAATTAATTTCATTTCTTTTAATTGAAAATTTTTTTTTTTAACATAAAATTTAACTATTCAATTTTCAGTTGGAAATTTATCTTTTTGAGGGGAAAATTCAATTATTTGGTTGGAAATTCTTCTTTTGGGATTATAATTCATGTAGCTTCTTGAAAATTCTTATTTTCTGCTAGAAAATTAATCTCCTTGATTGAAAATTCAACTTTTTGATTTAAAAATAAACTATTTGGTTGAATAATCATCTATTTTATTTTTTGGGTATTCATCTGAATTCTAGTATCTTTGAATTTATTAGTTTTTTTTTAGTACAAATTTTTCTTACGTAAGATCTCCTAATTCCGTCTAATGAAAACAGTAAGATTTTACCAAATCTCCTTCTTTAAAAATCGTCTTTTTGGATGACCTCTACAAAACTATTTATTCATGAAAATTAATAATATGAATCAGGTCAGAAAAGAGCCCTGTGAACATCAGAAGGATAAGCTACATTATAGAATACCTCACATACGAAATATTTAAGTACAAAGCCCGAGGACTTTATGAAAATCACAAATACATGTTCAGTGTTTTGATGACTTTGAAGATTGATCTTCAAAGAGGTGCCATCTCTCATGACGAATTTCAGTATTTCATAAAAGGTGGCGCTGCTCTTGATTTGAAGGCAGTTGAACCAAAACCATACAAATGGATCACTGATGTTGTTTGGCTAAATTTGGTGGCTCTCTCTTCTTTAAGACAATTTCAAAATATTGTTAATCAAGTTTCCTCCTCGGAAAAAATGTGGAAATTGTGGTTTAATAAGGATGCCCCGGAGGAGGAAGTTATTCCTGATGGTTATAATAACCTGGACACCTTTCGTCGTCTTCTAATAATAAGGTATTCAATCGAGTGTTTCAAATTCACACCTAAGAACATTTTTGTTTTTATTCATTGTTAACTTTTCAGATTTCTAAATAAACATACGGTGTTAACTGGAAAACAGAGTTTCTATATCAACTTATTGTAAATTAGAGTTTTGTCACTTTTTAAGGAACGTTTAAGGAATAATCTTCACCCAAAAACTTTTAATTTTGTTTTTTTGTTTAAGACATTTTGCAATTGTTTCAACAGTTTTCATGTTTCAAACAAAAAATTCCGACAATATTATAAGTCAGTTTTTTCCTGGAAATAATCAAATTACTGAATGGTAGGTGTAATATTTTTTGCTAAATACATTTTTCGATTGTTTAAACATAAACAATTAATAATCATTCAGTACTTGCATTTTTTGGGAAAGCTGGAGAAAATTCTAGTTTTTTCGAATCCCTTATGCTGCTTATCATTTATTATTATTTTTCTTCAGAAATTATTCCTGAATTGTTTAGGCAATTATTATTTGTTTCTACAATTGTTATTTGTTTAAACAATTTTTTCAGTCAATTATGAATAGTAACTTCCTTCTTGTGGGATTAATGAATACTTATTATTTCTTTAAGCGATTTTACAATGAATATTACTCATGAAATTGATTAAGTTTGTCATTAATTTCAGGAAATACTAAATTTTGATACTTTGACAGGAAAAAATCAATTTAACTCAAGGGAAATTGTTTAAACAATTCTAAGATGTATTAACAAAATATATTATTTTTAGCATTTATGAAGTTTACCATTAATCTCATAAAATACTAACTTTTTAAAATTTGTCAGAAAAAAAATTAAACGAATGGAAATCGTTTGAACAATCGAAAAAACTCTTAAACAAAAAGTATTATTTCTGAAATCCATCAAGTGTATCACGACTCTCGAAAAATAATGTCTTTACATGACTTACAAGGTTTTGGAAATAAGTAAAATTGAACTCTTTGTTTTATATACCTTAAATTATTATTTGGAAAGTGATACTTCACATTAAAAACAAAGTAAAAAAGTCATATAAAGGAATTGGATAAATCAAAAACTGGTTTTTATGGAGGTTTTATATATCAGAAAATGGGTTTTTGTCATTAAGGTTATTAAAGCGTCTTTACTCTAGACTTTTCTTTAATGTTTTTTACTTTTTAATATACTTAAACTTTTAAAATATTGAATTAGAAAAGGCAAAGAGCCTATTATATTTACTATTAGGGGAAAGTGGTCCTAAGTCGGCACAGTAAGAGTTTTTGTCCAAAACAGAGACTACACCGGGTTTAATGGCGCTTTAATGCCTTTCGTCAGATACCACGATCCTTCATCTACAATTCTATGTCGCTCGCAGCAGTGTGGAGTGATTTTTGCCGTCGCAATGCAGCGAAAAGTGAAGAAGTCCTAATCCGGCACCCCCTGGTCCTGAGTCATTACATAATTTTTTCCGCTCATATGCAAGAAAAAGGGCAGGTTATGTGAGTTTTAGGAGGATATGGACAAATTTAAACCATTAACAATGAAAAATCATTTAGATAATAGAATCAGCAAAAAGTCAATGAGAAAACACTGAAAATGAAAGGACAGCTACCAGAGACAAGCCACATGCAGTCAAAACACAACCAAACAAAAAAAAACCAACAGGAGAAGAGTGACATGGAATTGAGACACATCGAAATAAAATAACCCACAAATAACAAAGAAAGCAACAAAAAAAAGTGCCGACTCAGGAACACCTGTCTAGTGCCGACTCAGGACCAGTACGAATACTTACACATTTCATGCTATTACACACATGAAACAAATCCGAATGAAACATCGACTTTGTCAGGGGAAAGCACACAGAATACAGAAACCAACGCACTCATTCGATTGAACTTTTCAAAATATTTACAAGCCGATAGGTGCTTCACAAGAATGAAAGAAAATTGAATTCCGTTTGCACAAAAAAAGTATACCCCGCTCACGCCGTCAAGGGAAAACTAAAGTGCGAAGGTGCCGACTTAACCCACAGTGCCGACTTAGGACCACTCTCCCCTATATCAAGAAAGTATTTCGCATAATTTTTTTTTGAATTTTCTGTTGTACTACTCATAAATCATCAGAAAGATTCTTTCTCTAAAGAAACATTGAGTTTAACCACGTTTAGGCTGAAGATGGTTGAGGCTCACCGTGGAAAGTCGATTTTTCGGACAACCCTAGTATCCAATCGTCATTACAATATTGAAGAATTTGAATACAAACCATTTGATTTTTTTCTATTATTAGAGCATGGTGTATGGACAGAACACTTTCCCAGTCAAGAAAATATATAGCAAGTTCCCTGGGTTCAAAATATGCGGAACCTGTCTTAACTTTATTGGATGGAATGCTTTCTGAATCAAGACCAGATACACCAATGATCTGCTTTTTGAGCATGGGATCAGATCCCACACCCAGTATTGAACAACTTGCTAAAAAAATGGAGATCAAATGTAAAAGTATCTCTATGGGTCAGGGTCAAGAAGTTCATGCTAGGAAATTGTTGTCTAGTGCAAAGACTGAGGTATTTGATGATAAATATTAGTTTTTTGTCGATAAAATGACGGTTTTTGATCTACTTGTCTATACCAAAATGGTTATAGTCTTTAGTTGTGGAAAAAATTCCTCTCTAGCTCCGCTGGGATTCGAACCCAAGTCTAGAGATTTCCGGATTGATGTTCTAGCCCACTAGGCTTTATGCACCAGTTAGAGCACCAGACCTGCAATCTGTAGACCAGGGCTCTCCAGAAGGCAGTCATTGACTGCAAAGACTGCCAATGGCAGTCACGATACTATGTCAAACAGGCCCTCATAAATTTTCGTCGAACTTGTCCTTCGACTCGTCCCTAATCCTTCACGGTAAATTACAGTTTGAAATGAAAAAATGAAATGTATTGTGAATTCAAGTAGAAAAAAATCAGACCCTTCGGTGTGAACAATGAGCCGCAACGAGCCGTGACCGTAACGGCCGTAACCCTTTTCAGGATTCCTGGAAAGCGAAGAAAAAAATGACAGAAAAACTTGGTGGCAGTCATACACTTGTCGTGGCAGTCAGCACCTGCTGAAAGTGGCGAGCCCTGCTGTAGGCCATGGCTCATCAGTAGGCAACCTTCGACTGCCCTGACTGCCAGTGGCAGTCTAGAGGCTAGGTCGAACAGGCTATAAACAGGCTATAAACCTCGGTTTCCAGGAATCCTCAGAAGGGTTACGGTTATTACGGTGACGGCTCGTTACGGCTCATTGTTTACACCGAGGGGTCTGATTTTTTTCTACTTGAATTTACAATACATTTCAATTTTTATTTCGAACTTTAATTTACCGCGAAGCATTAGGGACCAGTCGAAGGACAAATTCGATGAAAATTTATTGGGACCTGTTTGACTTAGTCTCTAGACTTCCACTGGCAGTCAGGGCAGTCAAAGACTTCCACTGGCAGTCAAAGGCTGCCACTGGCAGTCAGGAAAGTCAAAGACTGCCGTCTGGTGAGCCCTGCACTACGCTAGTCGACCAACTAAAATCAAAAATCAATAAATATTCCTTGTCTGAACATAATACTCATATAAATCGAATTTTAGGGATTCTGGGCACTTTGTCAGAATTGCCACTTGGGTCTCGATTACATGGTGGAATTGGTCAATTTTATTTTGGAAATGGAAGCCCCTCATCCTGACTTCCGAATCTGGATAACAACTGAACCACACAATGATTTTCCTATTTCCTTGTTACAAATGTCGATTAAGTTCACATACGAACCTCCTCAAGGTACGATTGATTATTAATATTAATGATTTTTTTTTAATTATTTAGGGTCATCCACAAATTACATAAGGAGTTTTCTGAAATTTCCAATTCCCCTTTCACCATTTAAGATACCGTAAAAAAATTTCTGATACCTCCCCCCCCCCCCCCCGGCCCCCCTTCGCAATCAAAATCTTAGTAAGATTAATCAATCTAGATTTAAAAGTGTGTAGTCCAAAATAAAAAAGTGTGGAGTAGAAAATAAGCTTTATTTCGAGCTTTATTATTTTAACAAAAATTCCTGTTTTCTAACCTATTTAAAAGTATAACAAATTTACTTCAACCTTTCTTTAAACTATTGTTCTTTAGTTTATAAATGACAAAAAATAATATTTATTAACGCAGACTTCACTTTCAGTTAATAGAACCCAATAAGAAAATCAGAATATTTTTACTTGAAAGTTCGTTCCTTTTAATTGAAAAGTCTACTAGTATATTTTTAATTGAGAATTAATTTTTTTTGGTTAAAATTTTGAAATTCAACAATTTTGTTAAAAAATCATCCTTTTTGGTTTGAAAATTCATCTTTTTTGGTCAAATTCAACTGTTTTTGATCAAAAACTATAATATATATTTTTCGTTGAGAATTCGTCTATTTTTGTTGAAAATTCAAGTACTTGTTAAAAATTCGTTTTTTTATTGAAAAATTAATTGTATTAACTAAAAGTTAAGTATTCTATTGTTGATTGACAATTTATCTTTTTCAGTTAAAAATTCAACTTTTTGGTTGAAAAATCATTTATTTGGTTCAAAATGCGTCTTTCTTGAAATAAAATTATTCTCATTTGTTAAGAATTCATCTTTTTCATTGAAACTTTATTTCTATGGTTGAAAATTTAACTAGTTTGTCAGAAATTCGTTTTTTTTTTGGTTAAAAAT
>CAKNYM010051298.1:279120-292193 GCA_932195095.1 Andricus curvator
TTTTTTAACTGAAAACTTAGCTATTCCATTTTTGCTTGAAAATTTATATTGTTCATGTGAAAATTCGTTTTTTTAATAGAAAATAATTCTCCTTGGTTCAAATTTTTTTTTTATAGAAGATTTACCATTTTAGTCGAAAGTTAATTTCTTTATTATCGTTATTGATAAAAAGTCTTTTTGTTAGAAAATTAATCTTCTTGGTAGAAAATTTATCTTGTTTGCAAAGATTCAAATATAAATAATTTTTAATAAAAATTCATTTCTTTGGTTGATAATTTAAATATTTTGTTGAAATTTCGTTTTTTTTTGTTAAAAATTAAGTTCCTCAACTGAAAATGTAACTTTTTGGTAAAAAAATTTAACTTCTTTCTTGAAAATTCATCTTCTGGATTAAATATTTAACTATTTTTATGAAAAATTTTTTTTTGTGTGCAAATAAATGTGTTTTGCCAAAGATTCAACTATTCCATTTTTGGTGAAAATTGGTCTTTTTTTGTTGAAAATTTAACTACTTGGTTGAAAATTCATGTATTTTATGGAAAAGTCGACTGTTTTGGTAGAAAATTAATCTTCTTAGTTGAGAACGTATGCATATTTGTAAAAATTCTCGTTTTTTGTTGAAAACTTAACCTTTTTCTTAAAAAGATACCTTTTTTAGTGGAAAATTTAACTATTTGGTTGAAATTTTTTGTATTTTGTGGAAAAATTCGCCTTTGCTGGTAGAAGCTAATCTTGATGGTTGAGAATGACTTTTTTCCAATGCGAAATTCAATTATTTGGTTAAAAATTTATTTATTCTGTTGAATACTTGTCTTTTTGTAGGAAAATAATTTTCTTAGTCGAAAATTTATATATTAATTGAACAATCGATTACTTGATTTTAAGATTCATCTGTTTTTTTTTTTGAAATGCAATACTTTTACTTGAATAGATCAAACTTCTGCTGGAATGTTTTTCTATGTTTTAATATCTTTGGATTACTCATTTTTTCAGTAAAAATTTTCCACCCCACCCCTTCCCCCTTAATCGTCTTACGTAATTTTTTGATGGACCCCTTAACAGAATTAATAATTTTTGTAATTTTTTTTCAGGAATCAGGGCAGGTTTACTTGCAACTTATAGTGCAATGAATCAGGAAATGTTAGACCAATGTGATGCTCCAGAGTATATACCATTAGTGTACACAGTTTCCTTTTTGCACACCGTTTTACAAGAGCGTCGGAAATTTGGTCCCTTGGGTTGGAATATTCCTTACGAATTTAACTCTGCTGATTGGCTTGCATCCTGTATGTTCATGAACAATCATTTGAATGATTATGATTCGAAGATAGGGATCAGCTGGTCGACTGTAAGGTACTTTCTAATTTGTTTTCTTTTAATCAAATCGTTCAAAAAATAATAATTTTAACTTTAATTTAATTTCACAGCATCAACAATCGCCTGCTACGCACGCGTGTAGTTTTTTCACTTTGAGGAGAACAATAATTTATAATGATTAATTTTTATCTGAAAAAAGATCTCCTTTCGCTCCGGCGGGAATCGAAGCACAGAACTTCCGATTGCCGGTCGGGTGCTTTCCCATTAAGCTACTAGAGAGATCGAGAGAAGACACTTTTTTCAGAAAATACACGCATTATTTTGCAAGGTTGTACATATCAAATTTTTCAAGGAATCTGTATTATCATGACAGAATAATAGAAATTTTTAACGTCTTTTCAGACTGCATGGAAATATGAATAAAAAATAATTTTAATTGATTTTAAAATTAATAATAATAATAATTTTTAAAAAATAATTTTTAATTCATAATTTCATATAGTCTGAAAAGACGTTAACAATTTCTGTTATTCTCTGATGATAATACAGATTCTTTGAAAAATTTGATATGTTCCACCTTGCAAAATAATGCGTGTATTTTCTGAAAAAAGTTTCTTCTCTCGATCTCGCTAGTAGCTTAATGGGAAAGCACCCGACCGGCAAACGGAAGTTCTGTGGTTCGCTTTCCAGCGGAGCGAAAGGAGAAGATCTTTTTTCAGAATAAAATTAATTAAAATAATTTTTAATTCATATTTCCATCTAGTCTGAAAAGACGTTAAAAATTTCTGTTATTCTCTGATGATAATACAGATTCCTTGAAAAATTTGATATGTACCACCTTGCAAAATAATGCGTGTATTTTCTGAAAAAAGTTTCTTCTCTCGATCTCTCTAGTAGCTTAATGGGAAAGCACCCGACCGGCAATCGGAAGTCCTGTGGTTCGATTCCCAGCGGAGCAAAAGGAGATATTTTTTCAGAAAAAAAAAAATTAATTAAAATAATTTTTAATTCATATTTCCATCGAGTCTGAAAAGACCTTAAAAATTTCTGTTATTCTCTGATGATAATACAGATTCAGTTTTAAGGTCATATACGTATAATTTTTTCGCTGTTTTTGAGAAAATTCAAAAATATTTTCAAAGATTTCTGATATTTGCAATCCAAATTTCAACAAAGAAGTTAATTTTCTACCAAATATTTGAATTTTCTACCAAAAAATATTTTTTAAATAAAGAACAGTTGAATTTATAACCAAAAAAGATTGAATGTTTACCAAAGAGACGAATTTTCTACAAAACGGTTCAATCGAATCTTCAACCAAAGTAATTAGTTCTCTAAAAAGTAGTTAAACTTTTTATCAAGTTATATTTTTATTTTAAAACAAAAATATGAATTTCTAACTAAAATGATGATTATTTAAGCGAAAATGTGAATTTTTAATAAACTAGTTCAACTTTTAACCAAGTATTTGAATTTTTAACCAAAAAAGATGAATTATCAACCAAAGTAGATGAATTCTCAACGGAAAATGTAATTTATAATTGATATTTAAACTAAAAAAGATTTTTATTTTAAATAAAAAAAAAACGTGAATTCATACAAAGGTACGAATTAAAAAAAAATAGGTTGATCCTCAACCGTAAAAGATTAATTTTCAAACAGTTGACTTTTTACCCAAAAATGATTAAATGTTTACCAAAGAGACACATTTTTTAAAAAGCGGTGTAATTTTTTCAAACAAAAATATTAATTTTCAACATAAAAGGTCATTTTCAACCAAAAAGTGGAATTTTTAACCAAATAGATGGATTTTCTACCAAGGTGATTATTTTTTTAACAAAAAAGACGAGCTTTCTACAAAATAGTTACTTAAACAAAAAAATTAATTTTCAACAAAGTGGTTCAACTCCTAATCAAGTAGTTAGATTTTTATTTTAAATCAAAAACAGTAAAATTCATTAAAAAAAGAATTTTGAACAAAATAGGTACATTTTCAACCAAAGAGATTAATTTTCAGTTAACTAAAATGATGAATCTTTTTAAAAAAGTGCATTTTTAACATAGTAGTTCAACTTTAAACCAAGTAGTTGAATTTACAAATAAAAAAGGTAAACTATCAACAAAAATATAATGTCCGATATTTCAACTAAGAAAGATTTTAATTTTAAATAAGAAAGCAGGATTCATAAAAAAAATGAATTTCCAACAAAATAGTTTATTTTTTAACCAAAACAGATTAATTTTCAACCAAGCAATAGAATTTTTGTCAAAAAATAAAATGAAATTTCAACCGAAAGAAAAGAATTTTCAAACCAAAAAAACGAATTTTCAACCAAAAAAAGAGAAAAACATTTGAACTGCTTCTAAAATGCTTCTACATTTTTTGTTCAAAATCTTCAATGAATCTACATTTTGTTAAAAAAATGTTTAATCATCCAACATTTTTTTTTAATTTTCCAAAACTTTAAAATATTTTTTAAAATTATTCGAATTTTTTCTAACATTTATAAAGTTATTAGGTTTTTATTTGATTTTTCGAAACTTTTCAAATTTTTTCGAAAAGGTTCTGAAGTTTTTGTGTTAAATCTTCAAAGTTGAAATGTTTTGAAACCTTTTTGAATTTTCTCTTAAAATTCATCTTTCGAAAGAAAAAAATCAATTGAAAATTCCCCAGGAATGCGGAGAAAAATTGAAAAGAGAATAATAGAAAGTTTACAAATCTTCAACAATCTATATTTTGTTGAATATTTTATGAAATATTCTCAAGATTCAAATGATTTCTAATTTGCCCAAAACTTCTAAATATATATTTTGAAATAATTCAAAGTTTTACTATAATTTTTTGAAATCCTGTAAAGCGAAAAAAAATTATCTTAAGATCCAGATTATTTTTCGACGTATTTTGGAATTTTCAAAAATCAATCTTTTGAAATAAAACCTAATTCATTAAAAATTTTCCCATAAATCTTTTTGTCGGTGCCGACAATTTTTCAATTTTAGCGGTACCGACGTCATATACAGTGACTCAAAAACACTTTTTTCAGAGGGCAACGATCCCCCCCCATTTTTTTCAAAATCCTGAAAAAGAAAATGCCTAATTTTTGTTTTTTCGATTTTAACTGCTGCCGGTTTTGACTTGAAGTTTCCCATGTAAAATGCATGCGGAAAAATCACTTTTTTGAGTTTTTGCAATAATTTCTTAGGGTTTGAAAATATGTGACGGGAAAATATAGAGGCTTGTAG
The DNA here is from genome assembly GCA_932195095.1 of Andricus curvator. Lineage (NCBI taxonomy): Eukaryota > Metazoa > Arthropoda > Insecta > Hymenoptera > Cynipidae > Andricus > Andricus curvator. The sequence continues at coordinate 283,681 of CAKNYM010051298.1, forward strand.
AGAATTATAAAACAAAGAATTTCATGTATCGGACATATGGGTTTGACAACCCTAACACACCCCTGTGATTCCCTGAAAACTACCCTTAAATCCAAAAATATCAATTCTTCATAAAAACGACCTTTTGAGCACTGTATTCTCATCTTTTTTTACCTAAAATTATTCATATTGGTCTGGTGGAATATTTATCAACATTTCTTAATTAATTTTCAATTATTTAAACAAATGCAATTTGTTTAAATAATTTGGTTTCGAAAATTCGTTTTTTTCCTAAAAATTATTACTGTTGGTCTAGTGGAATATTTATTATCAATAATTCATTAATTTTTAATTATTTAAACAAATGGAATTTGTTTAAATAATTTTCTTTTGGCATTTTTTTTATTAAAGTTTAGTATTATTTCTTCAGTGGAATGTTTATCAACATTTTTTAATTAATTTGCAAAGTTTTAAACAAATTTCATTTGTTTAGATAATTTTTCTTAAACATTCGTTTTTTTTAAGAAATAAGGGTTTCTTGTCTAAAAATTTGTCGAACTGGCAGTTTATTATCTTTAATAACATGAATTTATTAAAGCATATTTTCCAATTCTATAAAAAATAAATTATTGTTGATTTTCAACAACCTTTAATTTGTTTAAACAATCATTTTTCCTCAAAATTTGTAAATTTTCCTTCATTGTTTCAACAATTAAGTCTTAATTCTTAACAGGAACGTATAATATTTGAATAAGTTTTGAAACGTATTCGAAAAATATTTCTCCTAAGAGACATCATCGTCACTTAACGATAATAAACTGCCAGTTCAACGAATTTTTGGAAAAAACATTTTTTAGAAAAATGGAATTTGTGTAAATATTTAAAAATTAATTAATCATTGTTGTTAAATGTTCCACTAGACCAACAATAATGATTTTCATAATGAAAAAAATGTGAAAAACAAATTATTAACACAAATTCCAATTGTTTAAATAATTGAAAATTAATAAATTATTGTTAATAAATATTCCACTAGACCAATAGTAATAATTGTTAGGAAAAAAAGATGAGAATACCGTGCTCTATGAAGAATTGATATTTTTGGTTTTAGGGGTAGTTTTCAGGGACTCGTAGGGGTGTGTTAGGGGTGTCAAACCAAAATGTCCGATACGTGAAATTCTTCGTTGGATAATTCTCTACAAGCTTCTATATTTTCCCGTCACATTTTTTCAAACCCTAAAAAATTATTTCAAAAACTGAAAAAAGTGATTTTTCCCCATGTATTTTACATGGGAAATTTCAAGTCAAAACCGGCAGCAGTTAAAATAAAAAAAAAAAAATAAAAAAATTAGGCATTTTTTTTCGGATTTGGAACAAAATAGGGGGGATCGTTTCCCTCTAGCATGAAAAAAAATTTTGCCATGCATTTTGGAGCCACCCTAATGTACACTTCGTTAATTAAGGTATATTTTTCGTACATAATTATTTTATTTTTCTCATCCCTTTATAACGTGAAAAAGTTTTTTTCTAAATGTTCTCTTTTATGAATAATGTTTAGGAACATTCATAAATAAATTTTATCATAAAGTAACATTATTTATTTGGTAATTTTTATTTACTAAATGGAAGGTACAGAAAATTTGTAATGTTTGTAATAATATATTCAAGAGAATAGGAACGATCAAATCTGTAACACCTTGAAGTTGCTGCTGTCGCTACAGTACAATGATTGTATTTTTAAGGAAAATAATTTCAAAAATTAGTTTTATCAGACTGGATAAAGGAATAAATATCTATTAGTGGGTTTTCCCAGTATATGCGTTTATAAGCTGATGTTTAACTGATGGATATGTATTTATTGTACAATGATTCAATTCCAAAATAACATTTTCAAATTAAAGGTACATGATTGGTGAAGTGCAGTATGGAGGTCGCGTGACTGATGATTACGATAAAAGACTTTTGAACACTTTTGCAAAAGTGTGGTTTGCAGAAGCAATCTTTTCGGAAGGATTTCTTTTCTATAAAGGTTATCCAGTTCTTAATTTTAAACTAGTCAGTGATTACTTGAAAGCCATAGATGCAATGGCTGGTGTTGATCCACCTCAGGCTTATGGCCTTCATCCAAATGCAGACATCACGTAAGCTGAAAACACATTTTAATTATAAATTATGTTTTCCAACAAAATTTCGCATCATGTTTTGTGTGATATGAAATATATATTTTTTATTATAATCAGGTATCAGAGTAATACAACGCAACAAGTTTTGGATACAATAATATCAGTGCAACCTAAGGAAGCAGGAAGTGGTGGAGGTGAATCTCGAGAAGCTTCGGTCGCCAGGCAGTCTAAAGAAATGTTGAGCAAATTACCACCTGCTTATGATCCCTACGAAGTAAAAGCCAGGTTTGGAAATTAAAATAGTTTTATATATTATGATAATGAGTGGATAAATAATTAATTAGAATTATTATCATCACAATCGTGGAGAAAAATGGATGGTTACCGTAAAAATCTATAAGTTTCAGGTTAACATATTAAATGTTTAACTATAGGACAGCCATCTAGATGTTGGAGATATCGAAGTGTTCAAATGACAAGGTTCCATCTCGGAGAAACCATATAAAAAGGTGATAACTCGTGGAGATGAAATAAAAAGGAAATTTACATGGGATTTTGAAGCTTTGAGAGTTCGCTACGGGAGTTAGCACCTTTTCATTTTGTCGCCGTGAGTTAGCAGGTTTTCACTTGGTAACTCCGAGATAGAACCTTGTCATTTGGATACGTCGATATGCAAGGGGGAAACAACTCTGGTAAGGGGCCGTACTTGAATTACGTAACGGATTATAGGCCCTATCTGAGAACCCCCCCCCCCTACCTCCTGTAACAAACTGTAAGAAAATATGTCTAGCCCCCCCCCACTCTTTCTGTACGTAATTTTCATTTTCTTTGATCATTAATATTCAAATAAGGTAAACGTCCCAGTAATCCCCGCGGTCCCAGTAATCGCCAGTTTTGAAGTGTAAACGCCAAAAGTAAGTATTTTCCGCATTAAAATACATTCCTAAAATATTTTTAAGTAAGTTTGAACAGTGCTTGTCATGGAAACCAAATTAATTTTTTTGTACAAACAGTGCACATGGGTAAAAAAAATTGATTTGTATTGCCGGTGGCCATGAATCACGAAACGTGGAAAATAGCTTAACATTTAGGTTATCAAAGACGTTTCTTTGTTTAAGCTTTTAATATGTCAAGAAATTACTTGATCGGGACGAAAATTATTATTTTTTTTTAATGAAAGATCATTTTTATTTCATAAAATTAAGCAAATTCTTCATTTAGTACCTTCCCGTTCGAGAAATATCGGGCGCGATTATAGGGACATTTCAAAAGCATAGTTGCTGGAGTAATCGCGGGACGAATCTGTCAAAATTTTATTTCCATATTTCGTTACAAATAATGATTTAATTAATTTCAAAAAGGCGTGAAATGAAATCGGAGAACTGACTTGTTACTGCGTGAAAAGTAATCGTAATATAAATTAGTGCTTAAAACTGAAAAAAGGTGATGTAAAATATTGGCATGACTATTATAGTGATTTCATCAGCAATTTTTTAGTTTATTATCATTTTTTAGTGAAGTTAATGTTTATTGAGTAGTTTTTAATTAGCTAACATTAATCTATACTGACTAATATAAAGAAAAATGTGTAACAAATATATAATTATTGATAGTTTTAATGTTCTGACAACGTAAACAGAACATAACCTCCAAATACACATCATTTTTTTAGTCACTGCAATTTATCAAATTTCGTCATTGTGTTTATAATTTATGTTGCAAAAAAGTTAATTATACAAATTACCAGTGTGTAAATTTTTGCATCCCATGTAATTATGTTGTACTTAGCCATTTTATAGAACAAAGTTAGGTTATATGACTTTATACAACTCAATATTATTTTTAGAATTTTATTTTAAAAAGGAAAGTGTTAATAATTTTTAATTAAAATATTCAGCATTATAAAAGAATTTCATCATTGTAGTTATCACTTATCGTGATAAAAATTCTAATAGATATTTACTTCGATTTATTTTTGAGACCACTTTATTTCTTATAAATAAAATATTAATTTTATTCGAAAATATTTTTAATTGAAATAAAAACTAAAATTTTAAAAGAAAATTCATTTTTATTATGATTAATTATTATAATGTCCATCACCCTACTGAAAATTTTCGGCCGCAATTGCGGCTGCATTTGCGGTCGCATTTGCGGCCGCGCATAAGAAACAGCATTTGCGGCCGCATTTTGAAATATTATAAACCGCTAAAAAATGTACTTTGACTTAATTTGTATTGTCTGAGGTATAATTAAAGAAGCACAACCGTGAATATTTATCAATTGAAGAACAAAGTTCTTTTCAACGTAGTCAAATTCTTTATCTACGCGAAATCTAATATACAACCATGATTGGGATGTATTTTTATCTATATAGAAAAAATAAAATCGAGAACACCGCACGTAAAGATTAATTAATTACACCGACTATCAAGAAATTACGAATTCATCGATTCCTTTGCTCTACAGCTTTTCAGAGCGTTGCGACTGCACGTGTGCGCCCGTGTTCGACCACGATCGCAGCCAGATCCAGGTTCGTGGAGCATAGTAAAACATGGCGGGCCTCATTTCAACCAATCAGAGCAATGGCCTACAGAATCTACCCTGCCCTGTGCGTCGCATCATTGGAAATCTAAATATCGAGTCGGTTCAAAAATCTAAGCGTCGATTTTGTTATGTATATTAAGTGATTATTTTTTCGATAAAATATAACACTCGAAAAATATTTATTCGAATCGCACTACAATTTTCAACGGTTCCTTAAGTGGAATAAAGTATTTTTATGTTACAATGAGTGAAAGTGAAAACAAAAGACGAAGAAAAACATTCTTGGACGACGATGACGAAGTTGTACCTCGCACCACACAATACAGAATAAGAGTGCAAAGCAGGGACATTCATTCAGATGTAAGTACAAACTATTGCACTAACATATAAATACTTAAATATGTGTTTTAATTTTTGTATTATCTTCACTAAAAAGATCAGGTTGTTGTTTTCAGTAGTTGACATAACCTACAAATGAAACATTTCAAAGTCCTCAGTCCTCTTGCCAACAACTTCATAAAGATTTCAAAAGATATAAATTGTGAATGCAACTTTTTCTTAAAGAAACAATTGTTGATTATAATATTGGAAACACTCGAGATCGAATTCACAGCTAGTGAAAAAAATATTATAATCAACAATTGTTTTTTTAAGAAAAAGTTGCATTCACAATTTATATCTTTTGAAATCTTTATGAAGTTGTTGGTAAGAGGACTGAGGACTTTGAAATGTTTCATTTTTAAGTTATGTCAACTACTGAAAACAACAACCTGATCTTTTTAGTGAAGATAATACAAAAATTACAACACATATTTAAGTATTTATATGTTAGTGCAATAGTTTGTACTTACATCTGAATGAATGTCCCTGCTTTGCACTCTTATTCTGTAGTGTGTGGTGCGAGGTACAACTTCTTCATCGTCGTCCAAGAATGTTTTTCTTCGTCTTTTGTTTTCACTTTCATTCATTGTAACATAAAAATACTTTATTCCACTTAAGGAACCGTTGAAAATTGTAGTGCGATTCCAATAAATATTTTTCGAGTGTTATATTTTATCGGAAAAATAATCACTTAATATACATAACAAAATCGACGCTTAGATTTTTGAAACGACTCGATATTTAGATTTCTAATGATGCGACGCACAGGGTAGGGTAGATTCTGTAGGCCATTGCTCTGATTGGTTGAAATGAGGCCCGCCATGTGTTACTATGCTCCACGAACCTGGATCTGGCTGCGATCGTGGTCGAACACGGGCGCACACGTGCAGTCGCAACGCTCTGAAAAGCTGTAGAGCAAAGGAATCGATGAATTCGTAGTTTCTTGATAGTCGGTGTAATTAATTAATCTTTACGTGCGGTGTTCTCTATTTTATTTTTTCTATATAGATAAAAATATATCCCAATCATGGTTGTATATTCGATTTTGCGTAGATAAAGAAATTGACTAAGTTGAAAAGAACTTTGTTCTTCAATTGATAAATATTCACGGTTGTGCTTCTTTAATTATACCTCAAACAATACAAATTAAGTCAAAGTAAATTTTTTAGCGGTTTATAATATTTCAAAATGCGGCCGCAAATGCGACCGCAAATGCAGCCGCAAATTTTCAGTAGGGCAGACGTATTGGAACTATCAGAAGATTCGATTTTGAGGTTATGTTTCGACGGATTTCATCTCGGAGACTTCAATCTCTCGTCAATCAATATAAAACTAACAATACATCTTTCATTTAATTGAAGTATACTTAAAATACAAAGATACACTTGAAATACACGTCCGAATCACTAAAAACTGATTTCAAGAAAACTTAACCTTTTTGGCGAAGACTGCACTGTAAAAAAATTTTCTTGTAACTTTACCACGTTGAGAGAGGGACGGATTATTACCGATTACCAACATAACGTCTTTACGTGCAATGAGAAATATCCACTTTCATTCTACAATTTTGCTTTTAGGTTATGTAAATTTCCGAACGCTTTTCGTAAAAATGCAATGACTTGTACATTTATAGGTTATGGTATTGTCACTAAAACCATTCGTATCTTTACAGTGCGAGACATGCTAATTTCACTATCGACAGTAAAAATGCTGAAAATGTCAGTTTTCCAAGAAATGACAAATTTCCTCTTTAAATAAGGAATTTCACCAAAAGTAATAAAATTTTTGAAAATCAAAATTGTTTTTAATTTTATAAAGAAAAATGCACGCTGTTAAGAAATAAATTTTCGCATCTATTATGAGAGTGTATTTTATTTATAAAATGTAACAGTGGATAAAAGTTTTACAAATCCTTATTATAAACATAAAGTATACTTTACAAGCACAAGTTATTGCCTTTTTAAATCTTTTTTAAATTGAACATATGAAGGAATAATGTTGACGAAAAATCAAAATATCAAAAAACCTTCAATCTTTCTCTTAAGAGAAAGATTACATAAATTATGGTTTTCAAAAATTCTACCATTTTCAAAAAATTGGTTACAAGCCAGAGGCCTCATTTTTGACACAACTATATCTTCTCTCTACTTTAACTAAAGTAACTTAAAATTAATAAAGAAATAAGTAAAATTAAATTGAAATGGTAGAATTTTTGAAAAACAAAATATTTTTTAAACAGAGAACTATATATCAAGATTGCGTACTTATTTTTAAAATTGGAAACGATACAGTTTTACAAAATGTTCCTCTCGAAAGAAACACATAATTTAATTAAATTCAAGTATTTTGAACAACTGTACAATAAGGGGGCGTTCACATAATACGTAACATCATTTTCGTCGTTTACCCCCCCCCCCACCCCCCCTCCACCCTTCCCTCATTACTAATTGAAATTCATAATTTAAAAAAAAAATTTCAATACCATAAAGAATACGAAATAATATTAATAATAATATAGAAGACCACCTTACAGTAGAGTGGTCCTACAGTAGATAATCATTCAATATAAGAACAAATATAAGTAAAATAATTATGTTCATAATATATTAACGCCTATCGTGTTTTATTTTTTTCATCCTCCTCCCTCGCCTGGCGCTCTTCTTCACTCTCGTTCTCATCGTTTTCGTGAACTTCGTTTTGCACTGTAAGAAAGAGAAATGTCCAATGATAAAATTTTAACGTATGACCTATTGTTTAAAATCTTTGAAATATTTTGAAATTTTAGAAATATGGGTTACTTTTTATTTTGGTATTATTTTATGGGTTACCCTTTTTAAAATCTTTGAAATATTTTGAAATTTAGAAATATGGTTTACTTATACCCTTTTTAAAATCTGTAAAATCTTTTGAAATTTTATTTAAAAATTTTGAAATCGTTTAAAATCTTTGAAATCTTTGTGAAATCTTCGAAATCTGATGCACATGCCGTAAGGATATATCCTTCTGAATTCTTTGAAATATTCGTCAAATCTTTCGGAAATCTTCTATAATAGTATGAAATCACTGGAATATTTGAAATCTTTTTTAAATCTTTTACATTCGTTTGAAATCACTGGAATATTCAAAATCTTTGTGATATCTTATGAAATCTCTTTAAAAAATTTTAAATCGTTTAAAGTCATTGAATTTGGTTGAAATCTTTGAAATTCTTGTATTGTTTTTGAAATTTTTACCAAATTTTTTGATATCTCCTAGAAAATTTTAAAATTGTTTAGAATCTTTGAAATAATTTGAAATTTTAGAAATATGGGTTACTATACCCTTTTTGAAATCTTTAGAATCTTTGAAATATTTTGAAATTTTAGAAATATGGTTTACTATACCCTTTTAAAATCTTTTGAAAATTTATTTTAAAATTTTGAAATCGTTTAAAATCTTTGAAATATTTCAAATATTTTGAAATATTTCAAATATTTTGAAATA